>JACJUY010005205.1:0-62669 GCA_014220935.1 Platorchestia sp. MABIK
GATACTTGACCACTCCAATTGTGTCTCGTTACTAAGTCCTGACTGCTCGACCGCTCGCCGTCCGGCCCCGATACTGAGTGACCTAATGCTGGCCACTCGCGCCCGTGCCCGTCCACAGAGTCACTCCTCATCATGTTCAAATGCAGTTGTACACTCCGCTCCGCACGGCAGGGGGAAAGGGGGGATCAGAGCGAAGGGAGGAGACGTAGGCTCCTTTGTGGGGAACCTAAACTTTCCCCCACCATGACTGATCCTCCGAACCCACGAGCTTGTTCGTCTGCACATTAATTTATTTTAGATTTTATAATCCCTGACAAATTCATATGACTGGCGCTCCAACGGAGCGACATCGTTATATATCTGCGGTGAGCTTTTATGATACAGGTCCTCTGAGACGCGCTTTTCGAGATTAATGGTCGTAGCCGACGTTTTCTACTTTTATTACCCGTAATAAAGAAAGCCACCTTCTATATCGTATTCCCGCGTACTGTAATGTTTAAGACGAAATGAAATTCTATTTCATACAATGGCTTGCATAGGACGGGATCTTTGGCGTAAAATCGAAAGAACTTACATGCGAGTTAATTTGAAAAGTTGCTCTGTAATTTTCTGTAAGTTGCTCTGTAAGTTGCTCTGTAATATCTATACATAGATACTAGAATACGAGAATGAATTTGCAAGTTTTGATTTTTCTAATTAAATATTTTAACGCAAAGGTCATTAGTTGATAAGCATCTTATTAAACATAAGATCACACAACAAATTTATAAAAATTTTAAAGCGAAGAATAAAATTCTAAACATTATTTTAAACGTTTCGGGATAAATCCCATCATCAGCTGAAAAAACACACATGTAAGTAAATTTGATTAGTTATAGAGACCAACGGTTCATGAGACTATAATAAACTAGATGGAAATGCACTGTGGGAAGAAACTAGACATATCATTTAGTGCTGGTCTACTCTTTAAAATATGCAGAGATTCTAAAATTAGTGCATCAGTGAAATTTGACCCCTGCCCTATGATTGAAAAATTATTGTTGGAGATTATTGAATCGCAGTTGTCTGCGTGAACACGGATTGCAGAATGGGGTGGTTGTCCTAGCCTTGATCCTGTGCGGTAGCTGACTCCCCTATGCTCAGCGAGGCTCTGTCCTAGGGTACGACCGGTGCAACCGACGCACCTGGATGCACACTGTGCACAACAATATTCATAAATAACTGAGGATCGCATCGCAACGGGAAGTTTCTCCTTGAAACAGAAAAATGATCTAATAGAAAAATTGTTCACAAAAATAACATGTAAATTAATTTTGAAATATTTAACCACAAGAGATTTTAGCACTTCTTTTAGTTTCTCGGATTGAGCACCGAAATATGGAAGAGAAATGTAAAGTTTGTTATTAAAGTCATCGGTGGTCGGATGACTATTAAGCTTTTTGGCCAAAAACTACTTCAACTGTGACTCGAATAAAGTAACTGGACATCCATTGTTAACGAAAATTTTTTTAAGAGTTTCAAACTCAAAATGCATGACATTAAAATTGGATGAAATCAAGAAGGCACGGTTTAAAAGCGCCTTGATGCTATTCAATTTAAATTTAAAGGTACAAAAACTAAAAAAACTCAAACCTAGTCCGGAGAATGTTGTTTTCCTATAAACAGATGTTTGAAATCTGCCATTCACTTTGCTGATTAAACAATCAAGGAAAGCAATATTGTTGTTGTTCTCACCCTCCATCGTAAATTTGATCGAACCATGCTTAGAATTCAAATACTCAAGGAATTGAGATGCATGAGCTGGTTCTTTGAAAAGCAAAAAAGTGTCATCAACGTACCTTTTATAAAACACTGGTTTAAATTCAACAGGACAGTCATCTAACCAAATTTTCTCGTAATTACACATGAAGATGTTAGCAAAGCAGGCCCTAACGGCAACCCCATTCCCAAACCCTCCAGCTGACGGAAAAGACGACCATCAAACAGAAAAAAAGAATTAAGAACGGCCAATTCTAAAAGGGACTTAAAATATGACCTCGTTAGCTCCAAAATCCCACCAGAACCACCTGTGAATAATTTAGAAAGACAAATATCAATATTTTCTACGAGTGGAATATGGGTAAAAAGGCTTTCAATGTCTTAAAAAGCCATGTGAAAAGAGTTTGCTTCATTAAAATTGCAAATTTCCGTAGAGAAACTGAAAGAATCAACAGTATATTCGTTGCTAGTCAGCGGTTTGAGAACAGGGACAATAAATTTGGCTACTTTATAGCTAGGGTTGTTATACGATGCAAAGATAGGCCGAAATTGAAAATTGGTAGAAAAGCTAGGCTTGTGAATCTTTGGGAGACCATACAATATCCCTGGGCCGGAACCGGAAATAAACAAGGAGTCGTAGATTTATTTTGTAATTACTTTGTTTTTCTTCAATTTTCTGATAAAGTTGTTAACTTTATCCTCAATTTCGATGCGATCCTCAATTGTTTATGAATATTGTTGTGCACAGTGTGCATCCAGGTACGTCGGTTGCACCGGTCGTACCCTAGGACAGAGGATCGCTGAGCATAGGGGAGTCAGCTATCGTACAGGATCAAGGCTAGGACAACCACCCCATTCTGCAATCCATGTTCCCGCAGACAACTGCGATTCAATAATCTCCAACAATGATTTTGCAGTCATAGGGAAGGAGTCAAATTTCACTGATGTACGCATTTTAGAATCTGCATATTTTAAAGAGTAGACCAGCACTAAATGATATGTCTAGTTCCTTCCCACTGTGGATTTCCATCTAATTTATTATAGTCTCATGAACCATTGGTTTTTATAACTAACCAAATTTACTTTCGTGTGTGTTTTTTCAGCTGATGATGGGATTTATCCCGAAACGTTCAAAGAAATATTTAGAATTTTATTCATCGCTTTTAAATTTTTAATAAATTTGCGTTATCGCCAGGTAAAAGATATGCTTCACTAACAAATTTTTGGTTTTGTGTAAATTCTTTACAATAATAAAGAGAAATGACGTGTTAGGTAACGTTACAAGTTGAGAGTGAAGAGAAAAAGAGCGGTATTAACAGTTCAAATGCTAGTTGCCAGTTCAAGACACATACATCTACACACAGGGAGTTGCAAAATTGTTCGTACAAATTTCGACTACTAATAGAAAATATTGATATTAGCACTATTTCATCAATAGAAAATGTTTAAAAAACTCTTCGTTGATAAGATACATTATGCTTATAAACTTTTAAGACTCATTTTCCGCAGCACGACGGCGAATTCGCAAAAGACGGGAACAGAGCAGTAAAGAAAATTAGAAGGGATAAATTTGGGCAGGATTAACGCCATACATACTTATTTTCATTTAGAACATGGCCAAAAACTTACTATTCACAAATTCAAAAAATATCCAGACGAAATAAATTTCTAAAACTTTCCAGTCAACGTTAGTAACATCTAGTTTGAATCATAATCATTTACCAGTTAGCATCGTGACACTACTGGTAAGATAAACCGCCTTACAAAGTTTAATGCAGAAATGACTGATTTGCATTTCGTCTATGGTTCTGCTGATGGTAATGCAAGACGTGCCGCAAGAATGTACCAAGAACATTACCCCAATAGACAGGTGCCTGTTCATCGATTTCTCACTGCTTTGCTCCGTAGATTGTGTGAGAACGGAAGTTTCAGTGCAAACAGAGTGAATGCTGGTCACCCAAGACAGCTTGATCTGGATCATGAGGTACGAGCACTTGTGCCGCAGCAGCATCTATTGGAATTCAAGATCCCACTGCATTGTGGTGGACATTGAACCACAACAATTATCATTCGTATCACTTCCAGAGAGTCCAGGGACTACTTCCTGCACATTATGCTCCTTGCTGATTCGCGCAGTGGTATTTGAATAAGGAGTTAGAAGATGCATATTTCGCAGAACACGTGTTGTTCACGGATGAAGCTACCTTCAACCATGATGGAAAGCTTAATATCCATAATTTTCGCGAATGGCAAACGAACAACCCTCATGTCATCCATGAACATAAATACCAACATCGCTACACAGTCAATGTTTGGGCAGGTATCGTGCATAATCAAACCATTGGCCCATACATTCTATCTGAGCGTCTCACTGGGAATGTTTACAGAATCTTTCTTGAAGAAGTCCTTCCGGATTCATTGGCCGATTTTTCATTGGAAATTCGTAGAATAATGTGGTTTCATCATAATGGAGCTCCGGCACATTTTGCTGTGAATGTGAGACGTTTTCTTGGCCTTCAATTTCCAAATCGATGGATTTGTCGTAATGGTCCTGTGTCCTGGCCGCCAAGATCTCCTGGTCTGATTCCGTTAGATTTTTTTGTGGGGGCACATGAAAAGTCTTGTTTATGAAACACCTGTCGAGTCGGAAGAAGACCTTGGCGCCAGAATTGCAGTCGCTGCTGGAGATATTGCTGAGATATCAGGAGTCTTTGGCAACATACGCAACTCCCTCCGACGAAAGTGCACGTCGCACTTGTATCGCGATGCTCATGGTAGACATTTTGAACAATTACTGTTATGAGGTCCTCGCTGACCGACCCGCAGTCACTAACTCAATTTTTTAAATCCTTGATGAAAGCCAAATGAAGGTACTATCCAGTTAATGCTTGCTATTTTCAAAATTTCTTACTACAATAAACTTCAAATTTGAATTGAATATTGAACTTCAGTTTAATTAACCCATCGCAGGAAACGTCTTAAGGTTTTTCAGTATCTTTAAGCGTATCCTTCTCATGGATACGCTTCCCACTGATATGAAGGCCTTTCTGGTTTATTCTTACTGTTGTGTGCTGTACGCATCCGTCCGTTCGAATTTTTACATAATAGTATCAGGAGCTTGGCACTCCGGATCTCTTAGCTGGGAGTTTCTCTAGCTAGTTTTTGTGGATGGGAGAAAATTCCAAAAGAAAAAATTTATTTTTAATAGGAGTAGGTGAAATTAGAAAAACAACGTATTGCACCATTTCAGTAGAAAACATCAGGCCCGATTTTTTCCTAGATTTGCACTTGAGCTTTTGTATGCATTTGAAACGCCTGAAGCGTTCACCGGGTTAAGGAAAAAAAGAGATCCGAATTTAAGTGGAAGAAGAGCACATCATTCTCACTCCGTAGTGCGATCACCCCGAAAAATGCAATGAACCGATATCTTCTGCTGACTTCAAAATTTTACACTCTGATCCTCTATGAGCTCAGGATTTTAGTCTTTACATATTTTAAAGCAAAAACCTGCCCTCAACAATACCGACAGTTCATTCCCGTTGGAAATATCAAATAGAAAACAATGTTTGCAATTTTATTTTTCTTTGGCGTATTTTATTTTCGTGATAGTTCAATGCCTGCCATTCACAGTTTTTTTGATCTTTTATTTCAGAGATATAACGATTTTTACTTTTCGAACTGATGATGGAGCTGGACTCCAAAACGTTTCCCTATTAAATGTGATTAATTTCCTCGGAAATATTCTCATTTTTAGGTTCCTCATAAAGTTGTGACTCAAGCAAACTACTGATGTATTCAGATATATTCAATAAACTCTAAATTACAGATGCAGATATATACCTAAATTAAGTTTGATGCTTAAATATGATTTATGTTAATCCACTTTCACATCCAAATAAACTATTTCTAGACCTTCACAAATACAATTTACTGAAAATGAAAGTGTTGAGTTAACTTCTTTTACATAAATTTACTGTATGATCCATTGTAGATCTGTAACTTTTAACGTTATCATAAAATGCGAATCGAACAATTTTTCGAATCCACATTGAAATATAATTTCTAACAGTAACCAACATTACTATGATGTCCTCTAATTTATCATTGAGGCTACCCGCATTGAAATGTTCTAGTTTGATGTCATTTATGCTTAGAAGTTTATCAGAGGTGATGAATATGCGTTGTCGTGACAAGCATTTTGTGTTTTCATTTACAATTTCCGTGTTGCCGAGTTTATGAGTTGAAGTACATCATATTTGATATTTTTTAGCTGGGTAATGTTATTTGGTAACGAGGATGATGCAAAGCTTTATAAATTTCAAAAATTTTCTAATATAGAAAATTGGATGTTTTGAGTACATAGATAATCCATTGCATCCCTCGTTTTAATGCTTTTTCACTGTCCTTACTTCTAATATTTTCTGATATTTAGTCATGAGCCTATCGATAACATTATTACTAGATTATATTCGAAAGGATCTAGTGCCTGGCAAATATAAAAGAAACTGTATGTAGAATAGAAGTAAATGCTAAAGGTTTGGTTAGCTTTTTCGAGCCAGCTCTTGCACACATACACAAAATACGCACTGGTTCTGCGTATTCGTGCAACAGAATCCTCAACATAAAAAAAGCATGCGATTGTGTGTAAATAAATCATAAGACACTTTTGCCCAAACTATGCCACTCTATGTAGCGTAAGAGGTCTTTCTAACGAATTCTTGAAACCCAACAATCCTTTTGCTTCATAAGAGTTTGTTTACTTATAACAAAGGCTCTGAAAGTGATGGTTTTCCGATGGAGCATTTTTGGAACATTATTGGATTGCAAAGTTGAGCTGTAGGTTAGACTATTGTTGTCCAAATTTCACTTCCTTTTCAACTGAAAATGCTCATCTGTTTTCCTGTTGCATTTGAAATGATTTGTGGAATGAGGTTACCGCTATCGGCATGATTGAAATGCTGGTTGTAGATGTCTCTAAACTTGAGGGTAGAAAAGTTGCCACTGTTGTTAGTTAACTTGGTATATTGGTTTTACTTTGCTGTGCATTATGTTTTCATGGCAATTTTTTCTGAACTCTTGTTTCATTTTGGAGCTGGGTTTGAGTTAAGCTGAGGTGCTACTACAGAAACAATGACCACCGAATTTAGCAGGAACAGCGGCTTTATTTTCATTGATCGTTTCAAGTTTTTATACTGATGCAAGCGCGGGCTCAAATGGATTTTAATTCTGTATTTTTCAAATATTTTTTGAAACTTCCACTTCAGTGGCAACGATTGCACATGTTGTGATTTATGGAAGATGTTGGTAGAGGAATTCGAATTTCTTCGATAGGATTCTTTTTCTTTATTTGTTTCGTGGGCGAACTACCAGACTCTACATAGTAGTATTGCGCTGCCCTTCTGCCTCGCGATTGGTAAGATCCAATTAAGTTGAGTTAGTTTGCTTGCTGAACATGAATTTAAATGCCATAACCTTCTAATGTGGGTCTCCTGCTTCAATTTCTGTTCTGTTTGGTTGCAGGTCATATGAACACCAAATTCCTTAGTCAGAATTGCACAGCTCAGTATAGCCCAGTACATCCTATAACTAGGTGTACCATTTAACTCAGCGTACTTATCAACTCGCTGTACTTTGCTTCAGTTTGTTAATTTGTCTTTACGTTAGTTGCTGATTTTGTGGTCAGATAAAAGTTTTTGTTTGTCTTAGTGTATAATAAATATCTTAAATTTTCGTGGATTTTATCCACACTTATTCACACTATTTATTTCAGTCATAAAATCCCTCAAAGAAACTGGTTGTCAAGAGTCCTTCCCCAATTAGGCATTACGAGCTTAGGGCTAAATTTTGCCTTAACAGGAGAGAGATAGACAAAGATTGGAATGTTTTTTTTTTGTATGTCAATTTTCGCTCCGATGATTAAAGACTTGTTTCCCTGTTACAGCACCAATGATTCGTTGGCTGATTAATACATCCATAGCAACCAATAAGTTCTCCGATCAGTAGAAACACTCCATAATTATACAGCTGCACTAAACTAGTGACATTAATGTAGCATCAAAATAAAGGGCCAGAAACATTTTACCTGAAGAATTTAAAAAAACGAAAAGAGTAACAAGAAATCCACTCTCCATCTACTTGGAAGAATCAAATTTGGTTCTTCAAAATTAATATGCTCGCAGGATAGTAATACTGTAATGCTCAGGACTCTCTGCTGAACATCACAAAAAAAAACAGTTTATTCCCAATAAAGATGGTACAAAAAACATGGTTCATCATTGGTTTTTAAAATATCTTAAAGTAAAAACACTTACATGATACACACACATTAGTATTGTAATACCCATGTCACTAGTCGAAAACAAATGATTGAGGGCAATGTGTGCCTAATGTTGCTTAATCTACATTTGATGATATATGCAACTCCAATTGTAAGAGATAACACAATTTCATTCACGATGCATTTTCTTTGTGGGGTGAAAACATTTTGACATTTTTCATGTACATGACATAAAGCTTTGAATTTCTTGACTTTAGGAAATTATACTGGAATGGCTTGTTTCGGCAGATGTTCAAAAATATAATTTCGAGCAAGCATGAAAAAATACATGCATGAGAATTACGAAAATTGCAAGTTTTGTTTTCTAATTAATTTTTTTAACACAACGGTCATTAGTTGATAAGCATCTTATTTAAACTTAAATGGGTGATCACACAACAAATTTTGTATTTTTTATGTGAATGCTTTACAATAGTAAAGAGATGACGAGTTCGGTAATGTTACAAGTTGAGTGTGAACAGAAAAAGACCGGAATATCTACAGTAGTTCATATACTAGCTGCTAGTTTAGTACCTCCATGTGTGCATACAGTATATACATGCACATATATACACTTATACGTGCACATAAATACCCACGTACATACATACACCTAACACTCATACATACACAAATACACACCTATGCATCGAGGCCATCATAATACATTTGCGTTCTACAGAAATGCTGTGCGATGTACTGAAATATAAGATAATGAGCAAAGGAGGTTCGTAACTAAATACTTTTTCAGTATGAGGTGCAGCTTACTATTTATAATTAAATATTATTATGAAAAAATCATTAGTTGATAAACATCTCATATATATATCATATGTGGGTGAACACAAAAAAAAATTTTTTTTTACAAATGCTCTACAATAATGAAGTGATAATGATGTGTTACCTAGTGACACATACACTCATATACGCACACATAGCGCGTACACGTACACATATACACAAGTGAGCATGCGTTCAAATATTACCGTAAACTAGTCAGTTTCAACTAGTATTCCAATGGAGGGACTCGGAGAAAATATCTTGTTCCTTGCATGAATTTATAAAATTTCCATGCCAATAATAGTGGCACAAAACAGTCTACCTGAGTTAGAAACATGATAACGATTGTTCTGCAACGGCTCCCAAGTACCACATAATTGGAGAAAACGTGAGATCAATCAACTAGGTGTGGTTGCCATAATATACCCTAAAGCGTAAGTGATGAAATGATAATTTGCACCACACCAGCCTAACAAGAACATTTTTGGACGTGAATAAAATAAAAAACATGAACGTCTTATAAGGGTTTCAAATTAGAAAAAGTCACATTATCTCCGAAATATGATGCAAAGTGTCTGTAATTGATAAACATACATAGGTACCATGACGGTCTAGTTTGATGCTCGCACGAAAACGGAGAGGAAAGACTTGAAAATGTATCATATAGGTGGTTTATTTAGGTTGAATAGCGCTTGTTAATTCATGAAAGCAATAAAGATAATGAACTTTGTATGTTGAAAACACTTTCGACAACTCACATGTACATACATGACGTATAAGCTTTGGATTTCTTGACATCATGGGATAATACATATTAAAATTATTTGTTACGGCAGATATTCAAAAGTATCATTTCGAGTGAGTATGAAAAATGAAAAAAGTGAACTGACTGCCTAAAAGTGCACGCTTTAGCACACACAGCAAGTTTATAAGACAAATGCAAGTCGCTTAATCAGAAATTTTGGAAAAAACTGTTGTGGGTAAGTTTATGAATGTACGTACATATTCATGAATGTACGCACACATAGACACACACATGCACACGGATACCAGTATACAAGCATGAAAGTTATGAAAATTACAAACCTTGTTTTTCTAAAAAAAAAGTGAAAACACAACGGTCATTAGCTGATAAGTATCTTAGTAAAACATATATGGGTGGTCACGCAACAAATTTATACTTTTAATGAATGCTTCACAATAGCAATGGGAGGTGACGAGTTAGGTAATGTTGCAAGTTGAAAGTGAACAGAAAAAAGCGGTATTTCCACATCCAAATTCTAGTTACTACACTTTTTCACTTCAAATTAATCCAAATCAAGTTCAACTTAATTCTAGTCAAGTTCAATTTCATTCAATTCAAGTTCAATTTAATCCAAGTAAAGTTCAAATTAATCCAAGTAAAGTTCAAATTAATCCATGTAAAACTCAAATGAATCCAACCCTAAGTTAAGTTAAAAATTGACATAATCACTTGTTAATTTGAGCTTTTTTATGTTAAATATGTATCTATTGGATGTGATGACCAAGAAAAAGTTTTTTTCCTTTCTGCAAGGAATACATAAAGTTTCTTCAATATAAAAACAAACTGTCGTAAAATGTGGTAATTATCCAGCATCAGGAGGCAGAGTGTGATTCAGATCTTTGAGCGGAGTAACAGATAGAAGTCAATTTTAAAAACTTCGTATTCTACTACACATTAAAGTTGTTTTACAATTCTACATTAATGGTAGGTTGCATTCATTCAAATATTTAGGTTCAAAGGCAATTTTGAGTAACACATACACATAGTGGTATCGAGGATTTATTTGCACTCATGTGGAGATTTATTTGCATGAAATTTCACTTTATCACATACATAAAATCATACATGCATGCAATTACAAAAGATTACCATTGGACGATATGTAGATTTAACCTTTAAAAGAAATATAGCAACGAAGTCTTTTTTTTTACTTGTTCAAACGATTTTTATAAAAACAAGTTACAATTTGTTTCATCGACAGAGATGAAATATTTGCTTTGACCTGCTAATTTGAAGGGATGACACAATTTTTATTGCTAATGCAGGATTGTATCTGTTTAGTAATGTACACATAAAATAATTTGTAATAAAATGTGATCGTACATAAGTACTTAGTGAACCGCATTTGTACATTTCTTTTAAAGATCGAACCTACATATCTTTCAATGGTAATCTTATGTAGTTGCATGTGTATGATTTCATGTATAAATATATGATAAAGTGAAATATTGCGCATATAAATCTCTACATGAGTGTAAATAAATCCTCGATACTACTACGTGTATGTATAACATAAAATTACCTTTTGAACATAAACATTTGAATGGATGCATGCTGTCATTAAAGTAGAATTGTAAAGGAACTTTAAGTAAGTAGTGTAATACGAAGTTTTTGTAATTGACTTATTTCGTTTACGCCGCTCAAAGATCTGAATCACACTCTGCTTCCTGATGCTGGATACTTAGCACATTTTACGACAGATTGTCTTTAGATTGCAAAACCGGCGTATATTTTATGTATTCCTTGCTGAAAGGAATAATGTGTTTCTTGCTCACCACTTACAATAGATGCATGTTTACCACAAAAAACGCTCAAATTAATTAGTGATTATGTTAATTCATAACCCAACTTAGGGTTGGATCAATTTGAACTTGACTTGGATTAATTTGAACTAACTTGGATTAAATTGAACTTTACTTGGATTAATTTGAAGGGAAAAAGGTGTTGTTCAGTACACCAACGTATGTATTATGTATACGTGCATATATAAACGCACATACATGCATATACACACCTATATACATGTTGTATATTAAAATATGCGTCGTTTTAATGTGGCACTGGTTTCGTGAGCATGAGCTCCGGAAAGTGTTGTTACACGCCTCTTGCGAGCTCCGGAAGGGATTGTTACGCGCCTCTTACCCTGACTTCCGGGCAGCACTGCGTCGAATACCGCAGGATTTCGACCCGCCCACCCCTGTCCCTCCACCTCCGAGTTGCTACATGAAGTTGCCATTCGCGCCAATTTTTGAACTATGTAGTACTACTGAGGTTTATTAACCTATCTATTCGCTATACATTTATTATTAATCACTGCATTATAACCACTACAAGTACTTAGTAAGTGGATACTACAGCGGAATACCAAAGTTTACCTGCATTAAATCATTGTGATAAGTTCTGACAACGACCGCTGGTGTTTGGCCATTCAACCCTCCATTTAGGCACTCAAAATCAGGGATTCTGTAACTTTTTTAACATAATCTTAAACTAACTGAACTTGGCTACCCTAACCCAACCTAACCTAACTTAACCTAACCTACTTAACCTAACTTAAGTTAACTTAACCTAACCTAAATTACCCTAACCTAAAAATGCTGTAGCTGCTCGGAGGTGGTGCTGTAGCTGCTCGGAGGTGGAGGGAGAGGGGTGGGCGGGGTCGAAATCCTGCGATCTTAGACGTTGTGCTTCCGAGCACGGCATGTTTTGAGAGGAAGTCTGTAACCGACAGCTGCCCAGTACACTTATACGTGCTTTCCAGTGTTTCCTTACTCCTGCTTTTGTAGTCTAAAGCTACTGAAACTGTAGTTTGCAGCAACAGCTAAGTAAACCTCTAGTTGTGTTGAAAAGAAACTACACAACAATACATACATATAACACGCCCACATACACACAAATCATACATACCCATGCATCTACGCAAACATATGATCATATATATGCGTTCTGCGGAACGCTGAATGATGTATTGAAATGTGGGATAATGAGCAAAGGAGGTTCGTAACTTTTTTCCAGTATGTGCTGCAGCTTACAATTTCTTATTAAATATTGTAACGTAAAGATCATTGGTTGATAAGCATCTTATGTATAACATATGGGTCATCACACAACAAATATTTGTTTTTTTACAAATGCTTTACAATAATAAAATGATATGACCTGTTAGGTAATGTTAGAAGTTGAGAGTGAAAAAAGGGAGGTATTTATAGTTCATATGCTAGTTGCTAGTCCAGTGCACACTGATATATGTGCACAAATGCACACCCATATACACCCATATAAAAAAACACAACGCACACACATACACACATATACAAGTGAGTGTGTTTGCAAATACCAGCGTATGGGCGATCAAATCATAATACATACGCATACTTCGAAACTGTTGTGTAATGAATACTTTTTTATAAATGCTTTCATCACTAAAATGAAATGACGTGTTAGGTAGCTCATTTTTTATATATACAACAATTGCTCATTGTTTTTATAAATAAAACAATGAGCAAGGGAGATTATTGAGCAATGTTGATACTGAGCAAATGAGGTTCGTAAATACTTATTCCGTATGTTCTGTATCTAAGAATTACTGTTGAGCCGCAAAATGACAAGCTATTTTAGTTTTAAATTCTCTCAGTCTGTGAGGAATTTTGGAACTCGGGGGAAATTTGGTCAACAGTAAGGCGCCTGATATTGTCAGAGCCTTCTGCCCTATGTGAGATGAACGATGGTCGACTTAGACATTATTGTTTCTGTTCGGCTTTAGGTTGTCTACTGTGGGTGGATGGAAACACACTATCTCAGCATTGTTTTGAAGAAGATACAACGAGGAGAATACGTATTGGGCCCTCTGCATGAGGAGCCTTTCTTGAATAGGAGTCCAGCCGAGTTTATTAAGGAGAGGGGTTACGTGATCACTTCTTTTGAAATTACCGTTGCATACCACCTTGGCTGCGAAATTCATGCACTTTTGTAAATCCTTTACAGTGGTTAATTAAGGCCATCGCCCTTGCATGTAGGAGTCGAGGGTTCGTATCCCGGCGCTGGCGCGGCGATATTCCCCGTTGGGTCTAAGGGAAAGCTCAAGCACAAAACCCCATTCAACCCAGGTACCGGCTTTACGCGGGAACCGTCATGGTGTCCCATATATAGTGTTAGTTATAAGGTATTTGAAAACCCAATGCTCAAGATCATATGTATCAGGCTTTATTGGAAATGAAGCATCCTAAGATGCCGATGTTTGTTTTGAAGGTATTGAGGTAAGTCTCCCCATACTAGGCTGCAGTAGTCAATGCGCGATAACACAAAGGATTGAATGGCCAATAATCTGGATTTTACGTCGAGCATACTCTTTATACGATGAAAAAACATCAAAGTTACGGAAATTTTGTTGTAAGTATTATCAACGTGAGATTTGAAGGACATATTTCTATCGAACCAGATACCTAGATTTTTAACTTTTTCTGATATCTTAATTTTACCAGTTCCTACTGCAAGCGTAAGATTTGAAGTTTTTTGATTGCATCTTTGGATTCGAAAATAATGCATTTCGTTTTACTAGCATTGAATTTGAGACCATTTTGATAGTACCATGATTTCAGGCCAATCAGTATAGTTTCGGCTTTAATTCGCATCTGTGGTATTTCCGATACAGAACTTGTTATTGCAATTTGAACATCTTCTGCCTGTATACATTGAGATCCGTGTGCTAGAAGGCATTGGAGGGAAATCATTAATGAAAATAG
The DNA here is from genome assembly GCA_014220935.1 of Platorchestia sp. MABIK. Lineage (NCBI taxonomy): Eukaryota > Metazoa > Arthropoda > Malacostraca > Amphipoda > Talitridae > Platorchestia > Platorchestia sp. MABIK. The sequence goes on from JACJUY010005205.1 coordinate 14,402, forward strand.
AAAATAGCAGCGGACCAAGAATGGATCTTTGGGGAAAACCAAAATTGTTTTGAATGAATGGGAACAATTGGTTTTCTAAGCGGACTACATGAGATCGATTTGACGAGTAACTTTCAAACCATTGCGTGTCTACTCCAATGTTCAATATTTTTCGTAGAAGTCTATCATGTTCGACGCTATCGAACGCTTTAGAGAGATCGAGTGTTACATTCTTTTGATCGATATCACTGAATATTTTTCCAGAGATATTGAGCAGAGCGTCTTGAGTGCTTGCGTTTCTTCCATAGGCGTATTGCTTTCGGTGGAGTAGATTTGACTCGTCCAGGTGTAATGACAGTTGATTTGTCACCACTTTCTCCAATACTTTGGCCATGACAGATAAAAGACTGATGGGCTTGTAGCTTGATGCTGTATTTAGGTCACCACTTTTATGCAACGGTCTAATAATGGGGTGTTTCCATTGGTTTGGAAACGTGTTGGTTACTATTGATGTATTAATTATCAGACGAATCCATGGTGCTGTGACTGGGAAACTGCCTTTGATATATTGAAGGCTGATACCATCATGTCCAACTGCCTTTGTGTTTTTCAATGAGTATAAGATATTTCGTAACTTCGGTAAGTCGACAGGACGTGGTCTCCACCTGACATCAGCCCTTGATGGTGCAGTAGGGCCCGGCTGATACCGAAAGATACCGATCAAGGGAACGCTATACCCCAATTGCTGCTTGAGCTCTCAAACACTTGCCAGCGTCAACCACCAGCGACTCTTACAGGAAATATCGTAGTTAGGAGCAGACACAGTGGTTCGATTTGACACTTTTCTATCAAACCAATCTCAAGCAGCCCGCTTAGGTAACAGATTCTCCTCACTCACTCAAAACAATTTTGGTGTTCTCAAGGATCCATTCTTGGCCTGCTACGGTTTCTCATGTTCGTTCAAGATTTATTTTCAAAACCACTTATTTCACTATCAGTGACGCTCTCGACTCAAACTCAACTTTGGATCTCGTCATTCACAATCTCGGTTTCTTAAATACGCAAATGACCAACGATTTGTGCAGGCATCTTCTTTTAATTGCATAATATTTCAGCATATACAAATGACGACCACGACCACCTGACGGTGTAAAATTAGAAAGTGTAAGACTGCAAACCAATACATCAGTGTATAGTAAATAGCACTTAGATTTTAACTCTTAAGTTTAAATACTCATATCACTCTTCTATCTCCATAGTAAAATATTTATTTTTGCCTTTTAAAAAATCCTTTCTGGTTTCTGGCTGGGAATTTTTCGTGCCAGAATTATTTTAGTAGCAAATTTTTAAAAATTGTTGTGTGATAATCATTTCCCTGGACTAGACTAGGTTCTTGCTGACATGTGTGCACGCTGGGTCCAAATTTATAACACGTCGATGTTTCCATGTTAGTTGTAGGAGCAGAATTACGTAATTCCAACCATTATACTTTTCATCGTGTCAACTGCTACCGCAGAAACCCAAGCTCATGTGTGAATTTAACTGGAAACTGTCCTGCGAGGCGTTCTTCAGAAAATGCCCAGGAAGTTTTTTGCTACCGGTGTTTACAGTATTAAATAAAAAGCCTTCTAAAACTTATGCAGAATAACTTGAGCAGTGTAATAGATTCTCACATTTTTCTCATAATCTTTTGTGTAGTTATTGACACAACTATGATGATATCCAAGCATGTATGTCCACCAAATAAGGTTATTTAGGTCAACACATTTTAAAAACTTGTGTTACAAAACTAATATATAAATTTGATGGAAATAAACTATTTTTTTACCCGTTTTTCTTTTCATTTATTTAACATGAGTTGCGTGGTAGATCGCCCATTGAATTTTGATCGAATCTTGAAATAATTCCGCTTTTCGCACTGATTCTACGTACTGTCTCCTAGAAGATGGTTGAGCATCGATGGCTTATAATTAAAAGGGGTGTGTTGCAATCGTTTCTTTACCGCTAGAAAATAATGAAAACTGATCGTTTCAGTGGCTTTCATTACTGTAACTGTTCAGGTGCTTCTTGGTTATGTTCCTTTTTTGGATTTTGGAATACATTTTGTTGAGTTTCACTATGTATTCTTGAAAACTTATACACATTCATGTGATTACAGTACAATATGTCAACGAGCTTTATTATCTTTTCTTTTTATTATTTACTTTCATTATCTTATCTACGCATTTTTTCGAGATGTCCGGCCTCTTTTTGAGTTCACTCTTCATTTACGGTGCAGCGTAATAATGTTTATTCAATAAAAGATGTTTTATTTTTCCAAATATTTTCTGAACTCTTTTATTGAGACGTAGCACAGATACACGATTCAACAGGAGTTCTTCGCTTCCCAGAGATGTTTAACTTTCCTACACTATGGTTAGGACTTTCGCACTGGCTCGAAATTTGAACTCAGAATAAGTAATAAGAAAGAGTTACTTAGGTGATCAGATGATAATATTATTACACAGAGTGTTTATGTTACGTTTTATGTTACCGTTGGGCGGTTTAATCTAATACTGAGAAAGACCGTCGTGTGTTTATATATTTATTGATTTTTATGTTTTCAAGGATAGATAGGAAGTAATTAGCACTGGCGGTCTTGGTTTCAGCTCACTGGTAAATTAATATACTCATTTTCGCTATACAAGTGTTCTATAACTATCATTAGCTTAAATGCCCTTGGTTTATTTGCTTGGAGTCCGTTCCTTTCTTTTCTCTGTCATGCTTATACGGATAGTTGTAATGATCGTATCTGTGATACAAGTTTCACCAGTGCACAAGTACAAGAATAATTTTGATCACTGGTACTGTTAGGATGGATATATTTGTTCGTCCTCCACATCTGGGAAATTTGTTCAAGAAAGGGATTGAATCCAGTCATTTTTGACTGGCCGAGCACACTACTGTAGTTCTGATATATTTATTTAGCGTTCCTTCCTTCAAAATTTTATTATACACCAGTTTTGAAACAACTTATAGCAGGTGCAATTCAAAATTTAGCATCTACATTTGAACAACAATTATGGCACTTATAATTTCTACGTAGATGAATAAATTAAAACGCGATGCCGCCAGCGAATGTAAATGATGGCGTAATTTTTTAAAGCTATGTTATAAAGGAAATCACCAAATAAAGTCAAGTATGTGCTGTAGTGTTAATCCATCAGTTGAAAAGTTACGTGATCTATGTTTTTTAAAAATGTTTCCGTGGAAAATAAAACAGCTTTAACGTTTCATGATGGACATTAGCCCATGATTTGTTAACTGGTCGCAGTTTGTTTCATTTTTAGATTGTGAAATTCGTTCAAATTACCAATTTCGCATGAATGTATTTATTTTGTCGTGCATTTAAGATTTCTCCTCATCCTTGATTAGTGTAAAGGTCTAACGCAACATCTGTGGAGGTAAAGCCCAATAATCAATTTTTGAAAATGAAAATAAGTTTTTCGTGACACGAAAATCAAACAACGTAGCGCTACGCTCGGGTCTACATGAAGTTTGAAGTCTGTTCTGCTCAAGGCAACCACAGACAGCGGCTCTTCGGAGCGCATAAACTTCCTGCGCACCTCTTATGCGATCCTGGGTTTCATTTAGCGAATTGTGAAGGGATTTTTGCACTTAATCTACATGACAAGCTTCAGTTTCGAAGTCAAACAATGAATTATTTCAATTTTAATTCTTCGAATTTAGCCTATTTCATTTCATTATGTTATTAGTACAGCTCAGAAGAACATTTGAGAGGGTTACTAAAACGAAATTTAAAAGGTCTGGACACGACTAAAAATAGTCTGACAATTGCCGACAATAGCTTTTAACACAAAACATGAATATACGTTCATTAATGGGCGTCTGAGGATAACGCACAGAATGCGAGGTACCGTGAACCCATAAAACTTAGAACATTTTTACTACGCAGTATTTCTTACGATGTTCCATATTTAATCCCTCGTCCCATTGCTCTGTCTGCCGAGATTTGGTGTGCGCACTCAGACTTGCATCGCTCAAGGACCTCGACTAATTGCACCTTTCGTTGCTTCACTTCTATTGCACAAATTGATTGGCCGCTTACGGGCCGATAGGAACGTAGCATCAATCTCAGCCTGTGCGCTCGTGTGTTATTTGCTGGTCGCTCTGATGGCTGGCATCGAATTACTTTCTGATTTGGTAGCTATAATTGTGGAAGAAGTCGGTCAGGATGTACCTTGTTAACTTCTGCATTATTTTAAATGCGTGAGCCCCTGCCACTCGACGAGGTATTTCTAGTTTTCATAGCAGGCGCCTGATCTCCGTCGTGCTTCCATCGAGCCCAAAGAGGGTGCGACTACAACTGTTGAGAGAGTTTAGTTGAAGACATCTACGGTTGTTTAAATTCTGCGAACGTGATCACCAGTGTGACATTGTTCAGTAACGACTACGGACATCCTTAGAATGAAAACAGTATTAATCATCTGACGAACTAGAATTAAATGAACTATTCTTTTCTGTAATTCAATTTTGCGTTATACACTATACCGAACGAACATCTGTCAAAGGTTCTGTGCTACATGTGTTTTTTGTAGTGCAGCTTACATCAAAGTTAGAAATCAATTCAGTAGCTCGTAATGATAGCTACAGTATCTCCCAAAGTATTTCGTTTCGTATAATGAGCGATGCATCGTGAGTTTCATTATTGTATAATAGGTTATGGACAAACTCGGCTTCATGTTTGTGTTTTAGTAATTTTTTTGCTGACAGAGAACGTTCAGCAGCCCTGCGGAGGGGCTGCACTGCCGTATTTGTCTTATTGTTGTACACGCGATCCTTCATGGGCTTATTATTACAGTGATTGTGATATAGACAATCTTCGCAATAGCTTGTTTTAAACAATCAAGCCGTCGGTTTTCCAAGAGGCCTTCGGCGTCGGTGATCGATCACGCACAAGGGGGAGCTGAGCAGCAAACGCTGCCTGTGAGGCCAAATTCAAACTCGGGCTGCGGGGAACCATTTCATGTGTTCGAGTTCCCATCATGCAAGATCGATGGCAGGATGCACGCCAGCGTCTCAGACAACTTTTCTATCCAACGCCATAGTCTTTATTGATATCAATAAACGCTTTTTTTACAAGAAGAATTGCTGCTCAAGCTGACTGGCTCCCTCGTTTCTAGCGTCATTGAGCTGGATTTTTTCGCTTATTAAGTTTTCCAAAAGGATATAAACAAATAATTAGCACTGCTGTTAGTGGAATGGCGTTTTATTTCGACCAGTGGAAAAACTGTTCAGTGAAACAGAAACTAGGTCTAAGAGCTTAACTATTGAGAAGGTTGTCGTAGTAGTTGTCAAAGGAAACAATTTTTGCTAAATTTCACGTTCTCGACAAACTCTCATTTCTGCTATCTTAGCTCTAAGGACCACGTGGTCCCATCTTCGTCTGAACAGCAGCAGCCTGCAATGCAGCTCATGTCCCTGACACTCCTGTCAAATAAATTGTCACGGGAACATTAGTATCGTGTTTCACACAAGATGACAGAATTATTTCTACGTTATTTTTTCACCATATACAGTTTCGTAGTGCCATATTTTCGGAATCTGTGTGCGTGCAAGCTATTAAAAATTTTACTGTACGCATACAAACACGTTCTATTTGATTACATTTCGTTTGGCGCAAAATAATTTCAAATACTATTCATGATCTCATTTATTTTACTTTTTTAATCATTTTGACACTCACTCATTATCAAGTCGATAAATTCATCCACCGGTATCTGGGGCACGTTAATTTCTCAGACAATTTATTATCAGATGGCGATCATGTCATCGATTTTATACTGGTACTCACTATCTATTTTGTCTTAAGTTTGCTGCCATTCGCTAATGTATTGTATACTGGTGCTCACTATCTATTTTGTCTTAAGTTTGCTGCTATTCGCTAATGTATTGTATACTGGTTCTCACTTTCTTTTTTTGTCTTAAGTATGCTGCCATTCGCTAATGTATTGTATACTGGTTCTCACCATCTATTTTGTCTTAAGTTTGCTGCTATTCGCTAATGTATTGTATCCTGGTTCTCACTTTCTATTTTGTCTTAAGTTTGCTGCTATTCGTTAATGTATTGTATCCTGGTTCTCACTTTCTATTTTGTCTTAAGTTTGCTGCTATTCGCTAATGTATTGTATCCTGGTTCTCACTTTCTATTTTGTCTTAAGTTTGCTGCTATTCGCTAATGTATTGTATCCTGGTTCTCACTTTCTATTTCGTCTTAAGTTTGCTGCTATTCGCTAATGATGCTCTTGTGCCACTCGCCAATATTTTCGAGCTGAGCTCGGGTGTGCTACGTGCGGTAGCCACGTTTTACGGCAGGCGAGAAATCGACTGAAAAAAGTAATTTTTTTGTGAGCCTCAGCTTTGGTGATGTGAGCTGAGGAAAAAACGATACAGTCCACATATTGAGCACGTAGACCTCGTGCTACTTCCCCTCAGGCCCACTAAGCAAATACTAGCAAACTCGAACTCACATGGATTTATATATAAATAAATGCAGTATCGAGTAAAGCGATCAGAAAGATACCCAGGAATTGGTAGTGTCAAGGCTCAATTTTTTAGCAAACTATTATTATAGACTGTTGCTTTGGGAGCCATGAACAGATGATGTGTGTTCTAATTATTTCGGAATTATGGACTAATTTAACGAATTACTACGATATCATCAGGAATATAATTCTACGCAAAGAGTATGGGCGATCAAATTGTTCAGAATGATGGTGAAAAATATGTAGTTTTAAATATTCAAACGTATATATCAATAAACATCAATACTGTTATGGTATTTTACACGCTGCCGTTTGGCTGGGAATGCTGCAGTAATAATCTTTCGCAGCAGGAGAATAGGGACGTTCGAGATAGTACATAAACCTTTCAATAAAGTTGCCATTTTTCAATAGCTCTTATGTATGATTGTACCTGCTTCTCCAGTTTTGATTCTTTCTATAACATGGTTATGGACCCATGCGCTGCGCGTGAGTAAAGGCATTGAAATGGAGACAAAATCTCTAATTTCTTTAAAGCAAGTTATTGAACAATTATAAATAAAAGTGCCAAGATACACGTCTTAAATCTCATTATTTATTTAGTAAAGTCATTGAATAAAAAATTTCTGAACGTTTCGACGTCCAGGGTCATTATCAACCTGAAAACAAGTAGAAAAAACAAGTCAAAACTCAAATTTACACCAATCACGAAAGAAGAAAGCAAAAACAAACAAACAAAAAACAACATGAAAGGAACTAAATTAAAATGTTCACTATTAAAATTACGTTAGTAGTAGAGGAAAGGCAGATTGCATATCATTTAAAACAGGTTTTTCTTTCAAAATGTGGAGAGATTCTAAAATGCGGAGGTTTATTTGGTTCGATTCAGTGGAAATTACTTTAAAATCACCTAATCTAACAGGAATGTCGCACTTCTCTGCATGAGAGCGGACTGAGGAGTGGGAAGGTGTAGAAAGTAACGGATTAGTTCTGAAACTCCTGCCGTCATGCTCTGCAACACGAATACTAAGGGCTAGAGTGGTCAAGCCCACGTACTCAGACGCACATTGTGCGCAACTATATTTGTAAATCACGGATGAGAGCATACCTTCAGGAGTTTTATCTTTATAATTGAAAAATGATCCTATTTTATACGTATTGACTAATATTAATTTGAATTCAATCTGCGGAAAAAGTTTTGACAGAAGAAGGACTAAGTCTTTTTCAAGTTTCTCCGATTGGTGACCGAAGAACGGAAACGAGAAAAAGAGTTCCTCTTTAGGAGCGGTAGGTAAAGAGACATCGGTAAAAAATTTTTTGTTCAAAAAGTTCTTAACACAAGAATCAACAAGTGGTGAAGGAAAGCCATTATTGCTAAAAAAAAACTTTCAAAAATTCAAATTCCCTATGCACAGTTTCAAATGAAGAACACACGATAGGCCCTGGACAACAATGTTTTGATGCTATTTAATTTGACGGAGAATGTACAAAAACTGAAAAAAAATAATTCCTAACCCGGTAAATGTTTGCTTACGGAAAACAGAACTTTGAAACCTACCCTCTTTGCGTGTTATAGTAGCGTCTAAAAATGAGAGACAATTATTCTGTTCGGATTCCATAGTAAATTTGATGTTAGGGTGACGCGAGTTCAAAAATTCTAAAAATAAATTACAATGAGAACTATTCTTAAACAACAAAAAGTATCATCAATATAACGCTTATAAAACACAGGCTTAAAATCTACAGTACAAGAATCTAACCAGCGCTCTTCATGATAACACATAAAAATATTTGCAAAGGTAGGTCCCAATGGAAGGCCCATTCCTACCAATGAAAGGCTCCGTTTCAGAACTAATCAGTTACTTTCCACACCTTCCCACTCCTCAGTCCGCTCTCATGCAGAGAAGTGCGACATTCCTGTTCGATTAGGTGATTTTAGAGCAATTTCCACTGCATCAAACCAAGTAAACCTCCGCATTTTAGAATCTCTCCACATTTTGAAAGAAAAACCTGTTTTAAATGATATGCAATCTGCCTTTCCTCTACTACTAACGGAATTTTAATACTGAACATCTTAATTTAGTTCCTTTCATGTTGTTTTTTGTTTGTTTGTTTTTGCTTTCTTCTTTCGTGATTGGTGTAAATTTGAGTTTTGACTTGTTTTTTCTACTTGTTTTCAGGTTGATAATGACCCTGGACGTCGAAACGTTCAGAAATTTTTTATTCAATGACTTTACTAAATAAATAATGAGATTTAAGACGTGTATCTTGGCACTTTTATTTATAGTTCGAATATGCAGAAAGCAAACCACTTATATATTTCGTTATTGAACAACGTGTAGTCGCACTGACGTAGTCTCAAGCTTTTAGTATTCCAGAGTTAGAGACAGAAAAATTTATTAATTTGCCAGTGCACGCGGCCCATCGAATAAATATCAAATCCATTCAATGAATCATGCAAGTCAATCACAGATTTTACTTTTACAAGTTTCTTAAAAGGTGGGTAGAATTTCCGTTCAACTACATTTGATACGTAATTAAATCTGGTGCCATCATTGTATTTAGGTGAAAATATAATTTTTAGTTAGCCACGTACAATAGTATAAATGTAAAGAGAAAAGTAAGTATATATGACACTTTTTAGAAAACTGTTTTCTGTCTAGCTTAGCTGGCCATAAAATCGACGCGCTCCAAATAATCGACATGATACTTTTGATGAAGCTACAATAAGCAGACAACGGCAATTGACACACTTCTTGGACGTATATCAACACTAATTTTTCGTAGCACATATGTAGACAAAATGAACTGAACCCAGAATTTGGACGCAAACGAAATGGTGCATGCGTCGTCATATTTCAAGGTTCGCAAAGTTACTAACTTTCGAATAAAATCATATTGAAGGTATGATATTCAGGCCGTACCACAAAGAGAAAATTTAACAACTTTGTTTCTGAGAGACTTATATTTTTGTCCTGTTTCATTGTCATCGCGAGGGCACAGCTCACGGGCACATTGCCAGAATTCAGAATAAGTAAAGAAATGAGACATATCTCTCCATTAAATGCATACTCACTTGAATACACATTTTATGTTATCACATTATTATGTGAGTGTACACTATACACTCACCGTTAAAAATAACGCCTGACTTAAAAATCTGGATAACTTCGGATATGTCCCCACTTTAATGATTGGACAAATTTGTACATTAGTGTATAAATATATATATGAATATATGTGTGTCTACATATTAGGGGGGAACACCCCTTCTTTCTTGCATGCATTTTTAAAAATTTGACCATAAGTAATATTAGTGGAAGCTTTATTTAATTGTTCTAGCTTCCTAAAAACTGCTTTCCCATCGTTATTTACAAGACTAAATAAATGTCCAACACTATCAGAGTTCGTCGACCGGTTTCGCCTTTCTAAACGCATCGTCAAGAATATTGGTAAGATTTTTAAAATAGTATTTCTTAAGAGAAAGAGCGCTGTTTTCGTTCTTATAGCTAAAACTCGAATGGGCATCCTGGCTAACGGAGGATCTATTTATAGGTTTATCGGTACAATCAAAAATCTATTAGGAGACGGCTATTGGTTAGGAGTTCAGTTGGAGTGTGAGGCATCGTTGAACAGCTTCAAGACTCTGTGAGAACCTGTTGCTTGAATATTAATGAATGGTTTCTTGTTTTGAATAAGTAATGCTTCTGATATTTGTAATCTATAATAATCATGAGCTTTATGTAGGATTTTTGTATTGCTGACTAATAAGTCTCTGGTGAGCGTTTGGTTATGACTATTACGCATGTGGAGACGTGGACCTCCACCTGCGAGGTGCATGGTTAAACGGCGTGACAGCGTTGTTGTGGTTAACCCAATATACGAGCATTTATTGTGGAGCTCAGACTCTCCGACGTTACAACGGTACTCGTATATCAGGTTAGTTTGCTTGAGCGCGGAATTGGGGGGGCCTTGTTAATTTCTAGAGATTTGGCTTGCATCCGTATTAGATTTGTAATAAATGACTAGTTTCAAATTTTCGTTTGCCTTAGTACACTGCGTGTTATTTTTAACTATTGATCTAATGACTTTTTCATCTGTTCGATAGTTGGAGGAAAATTGGTTTTATAGTAAATGATGTGATTGGTTAGGGTTTTGGATCTGGTTACAGTTTTGTCGGGTTATATGTGCCCTGATATTAAGCCCCAATTGAGATCAGAAGCCACTAAGAAACGAGATTTTCACAATAGTAAAATTCTTTCACCTGAATTACGAAAAGCAGCCAAAGAATTAAAAGATCACGAGCACATCATAGTCCGCCGGGCTGACAAATCTAACTCATTTGTCGAAATGGATCGAACTGAATACAAACAAAAATTAGACCTTATTCATAATAACACGGATAAATTCCAAAAACTATCGCGTAACCCCATAAACGACCTTAAAATAGAGGTAAACAAATTAATCAAGACAGTCAACCGAAATCTCCCACAACCCTTATTGAAACCAATAGTGGGCGAATACCGCCCAGGGTATTCATATGGCACTGTGAAAATTCACATAAATGGAAATCCATTACGTCCAATAATTTCGCAAGTTACAACTCCAACTTATGAAACAGCTAAGCAGTTAAACACTATTATCATGTCATATTTGCCAGCTAAATTCCAAATTAATTCAACAGACGAATTCTTACATATATTAAAAGCTACACGTCCGCAAGGCATAATAGCATCCTTAGATATAGAGTCACTATTTACGAATGTCCCTGTCCATCAGACAATTGATATTATATGTGATAATGTTTATAAGCACCTCACCATACCACCGCCACCTATTGAACCTAACCTTTTGCGTAAACTCTTAATAGCGTGTACAACTAAATGTCCGTTCACCCATGTAGATGGGAAACGATATTTACAGAAAGATGGGGTAAGCATGGGTTCTCCGTTGGACGTCTCATTTGCTAGCTTTTACATGACAAATTTGGAAAATGACATCTTTATTAGTAACCCAGATCTCAAACCAATTGCTTACTGCCGCTATATTGAGGATTGTTTTATAGTTACAGAAACCATGCAATCCTTTTCTGATCTAAAAACCATTTTTGAGCAAAAATCGGTATTGAAATTTACGTACGAAATTGGAATTGATAACAAAATTAATTTTCTAGACGTGTATTTAAACGCTACTAACATTTTTAACACATCCGTGTATCAGAAACCAACTCATGCCGGAGTTTACCTTAGTTACAATAGCGAATGTCCTGAATCATAAAAACGTAGCCTAGTTAAAGCACTAATCCCCCGTACTTATGAGATATCCTCAAACTGGGAATTGTTCCATGATTCTATTATGAAACTGAAACAAGCATTGATCAATAATGGCTACCCAAATAAATTTTTGGACTCTATTCTACAGCAATACCTAGCCACCCGACAAAACTGCAACCAGATCCAAAACCCTAACCAATCACATCATTTACTATAAAAAACAATTTTCCTCCAACTATCGAACAGATGAAAAAGTCATTAGATCAATAGTTAAAAATAACACGCAGTGTACTAAGGCAAACGAAAATTTGAAACTAGTCATTTATTACAAATCTAATACGGATGCAAGCCAAATCTCTAGAAATTACCAAGGCCCCCCAATTCCGCGCTCAAGCAAACTAACCTGATATACGAGTACCGTTGTAACGTCGGAGAGTCTGAGCTCCACAATAAATGCTCGTATATTGGGTTAACCACAACAACGCTGTCACGCCGTTTAACCATGCACCTTGCAGGTGGAGGTCCACGTCTCCACATGCGTAATAGTCATAACCAAACGCTCACCAGAGACTTATTAGTCAGCATTACAAAAATCCTACATAAAGCTCAAGATTATAATAGATTACAAATATCAGAAGCATTACTTATTCAAAACAAGAAACCATTCATTAATATTCAAGCAACAGGTTCTCACAGAGTCTTGAAGCTGTTCAACGATGCCTCACACTCCAACTGTACTCCTAACCAATAGCCGTCTCCTAATAAATTTTTGATTGTACCGATAAACCTATAAATAGATCCTCCATTAGCCAGGATGCCCATTCGAGTTTTAGCTATAAGAATGAAAACAGCGTTCTCTCACTTAAGAAATACTATTTTAAAAATGTTACCGATAGTTTTGAAGATGCCGTTTGAAAGGCGATACCGGTTGACGAACTCTGATAGTGTAGGACATTTACTTAGTCTTCTAAATAACGAAGGAAAAGCAGATTTTAGGAAGCTGGAAAAATTAAGTAAAGCTTCCACTAATATTACTTATGGTCAAATTCTTTAATAATGCATATATATATGTGTGTGTACAGGGTGTCCACTAAAAAATGCATCCACTGGCCGATAATCGAAAATATGATCCCGGAACCATGCAACAGATTAATTTTGATACATGATTCCGGTATCATATATACATACATCGGTTACTGGATACATTTTTTATGGACACCCCTGACATGTACTGTGTATATCGTTCAAATGATATAACAAACCTAGCACCTGCTCACTTTGGTGTACAAGCCAAAAAAGTGTGCGGCAGTGAAAATTGAATCCATTGTTCAAGAAATGTACCTTACTACAAGGGAAAAGATATAGCAATTTTTTCAAAAACTCCTTCCCTAATAATCTTACCTAATACTTCCCTTGGTGAGTTCAATTATTCATATATTTCTCTGGTGTCCGCTTCTTTTGTCTCTGTCACTCTCTTTAAGGATGCGCAATGACCGGATCTGTGATACGAGTTTCACCAGTGCACATGTACAAGAATATTTTAATCGCGGTTACTATAAGGATGGAAATATTTGTTTTTCATCCACATCTGGAAGATTTGTTTAAAGAAAATATGAAATCCTGTTATTTTTGACGAGCGTTGAACACTAATTTACAATAGCACTAGTAGGCCCACGCTATCAAAAGTGACTTATTTTCAAGAACGAGCTTTAATTCATTTCTGAAAATTGTCGTCAAATGAACAGTTACGATGTTGAGTCATTTCTTCACCAAGTGCCACCAATTTTGGTTAAAGCCAACTTTTAAAACCTTTTCAATTAATAACAATAGTTAGAAATGTGAAAAACTAAACTTTGCAACAATGTACAGTCCAGTCACGTGGCGCACAGGGTGGGAGAATAACGAGCAGCCTAGTCAAGAAAAAAGAAAAACATTTTATTTCCAATAAAGTGTAACATGAAAAGTTGATAACATTGGTTTTTATAACACCTTAACATTAAACATCCTTATCTGATAACACAATGGTATCATAATACTCGTGTAAAATGTTGAATCAAAAAATGATTGATAGAATAGCACATCAAAAATGAGTTCCTTTCCTTTGCCTAATCTGATTTTGACAGTGAATTTGAACATAAGTTACTGAGAGAACACAATCCTCGTAACACTAAGTTGAAAAATGTATTCGTTTGTGCGCATTTAAATTGAACTAAATAAAAATTCGTGTTTAACTACCTTAACCCACAGACCCTTAAATGCTATTTATACAGGATTATCGTGATACCCATGACAATTGTCGAAAACATGATTCGGAGAAAAGCACGAAAAAAAAAATGGGTTCATCTTTGTCGCGGTAGTCGGATTCTGGTAATGCATTTAAATTACAGGCGACTAAGAAAAGCATAATTCATGTGACGCATTGCTGAAAACCCTCTCGATAGTGCGTACTCGGATTGAATTATGGGCATAAGAACGTAGGAACTAGTGATACGAGTGTGAGGGATTGATGTTAAAAGTAAAATGGACAGATTTAATTTATTTTGCGTCGAGAACTATGAGGTAGACAGTCGGGATTTGAGACAATTATTCACACAGACGCATCATCTACTGTGCCAAGTGGTGAGCTTCGGAAAGAACATCGTATTCACTCTAACAAAACAAAAAATTATGATATTTCTTACGCTAATAGTGCTGGCGTGATGAGTTCATCGGAGTCAAAGACATGAAAAGGATTGTTGTACAATGCTAGCCTTGACATTTTCAACATAGGTGGAGCCATACATAAAGTTAACTAGCCAATATAGTGTTGTCATAATGTATTCACGAGAGTAAGAAAGTAAGAAGAGCAATTTAAGACCAGAATAAGAAGATTAAGAAATAATGTTCTTTAAAGTTGTTATTCTTCGAAACCTTGGCCTTTTTTTTAATAATTTAATGAAACTAAAAAAGAGAAAAAAAGATGCGAAAGTACCCTTATATTAACATCCTTTCTTTGCGGTAATTAATTTAGTTATGAAAATGCTAATAAATATGAGTAATTAAGAAAAAATCCCTGTGACACATTGTTTAAAACTCAGTTGTTAGGGTACGCGTATACTGGATTATCAGTCCATAAGCATTTGCAGCATAGCTGGAGCAATACGAATAGTTAACTACCGAAAAGGATTTCGTCTTAATGCACTCACGGGCGTAGGAAAGTAAAAATTGCCGATGAATTACGCCGCACATTCAAATGTTTTAATATGAGTGAAAAATGCTATACAATATCTTGAAATTTAGACCATGACTTGATATCTACACATGGGGGCAGTAATACTTATACCGGTTAATTTCTAAACAAACAAATGGTTGGTAGAAAAGCACGTTTAAAATGCGTTTCCTTTCGGTGCGTTGGTCTGATTTTGACAATGCATTTTATTACAAGTGGTTCAGAAAACATTGTGCGTGTGATGCATTGTTGAAGACACTTTTTTAAGTGCACTCCCATATTGAAATTTGAGCTGACGAACGTGGGAACTAGTGAGATGAGGGATTATGGTTGAAAGTAAAACGGTTAGATCCGAATTGTTTTTCGTCTTAGACTGAGAGGTTGACGTTAGAGGTAATTTTACATTGTTTCGTATCAACTAGTCAGCTAAATAACTGGCTCGGATAAAATGAAATATTTTACATCAAGAGAGCAGCTAAGCGAGGAACAAATTGTGTATTATTATACAAGGAAATTGATCTTGTATTGATGCATTTACTATACATCCCTCAATGAATATGAATTAGCGATTTAATTTTTTTATTCACCAGATGCCCCATAACACCACGATCGGAAGAGCAAATACCAAAAATACTGAAATTATCGTAAATTGAATTTTATTTCGGGTCAATCATATTTATGTTCAGGCTTTCATTTTGAGACAGTTTTAGTATTCCCCTCGAAGACCCAATCACATTTATCATACTCTCTGTTGACTATATTGATCATGCTACATGGTACAGAAATATGACTGAATGACTCAAATTCATCTGTTTGAAATTTCATTCATCTATATTGATCATTTTTATCTTTTTTCCCTCATTTTTCCTTGATGAAAAGTGTGCATGATGTAAGTATCATAATTTTTCAAACATTATTGAATGCCATCACTTTTGACCGGCAGGGTACGCTGCCTCTCGCTGTTTGTGTCTGTAACGCTAAAACAATCGAGGAATTCCTTAGAAATTAAGAGTTTAGGTTTATAACATATGTACACTATTCAATTTCTTTGTTTCGTAAAGAAAAGTAATTTAGCCCCTGCGTTATTGCCTTTGTAGGAGAACAACGGACGACTATATATACTGTTAGATTTCAGAATGGATCATAAAATAAGACACGCAGACGTATTCAGACAGCCATGCTATTGTGCCATCATCTTCATTTAATGATTTTGCGCTTCGTTGGATAGCGGCTTAGAAATTACTTACTCATTGCAGTGTAAAACATTGTTCAGTATCTCTATGACAAATATGGGAGGAGCGATTTTCCTCACGCGCGCATTAATTGAAGAACAGAGACCGTATGACTGAGTGAATGGGCACATGCATAGATGATGTCGTCATTTATTACGCGACGAGCATTTTAATCGATAAATAATATATTTTGAACAACTCCTTCCAAGCGAGCAAATAAAGTAATATTTTGTACCCGCGGAACGTAATTAACAGGAAAAACAGCGGTCCTAGATTCTGAGTGACCGTCACCCATATTCCCAAAGCAAGTGCATAGCTGCGACGGAGAGTTGCTGCTTATAGCCCGCTCCTTCTTTGAGGTGATAACGACCTCGCGTATATTGTGAGTCCAGCCAGACCTACAGTGTATTCTGTGCCATGTATATGTGTTGAGTGCAGCCAGACCTACAGTGTATGCTGGGCCATGTATATGTGTTGAGTGAAGCCAGACCTACAGTGTATGCTGTGTAATGTATATGTGTTGAGTGCAGCCAGACCTGCAGTGTATGCTGTGCCATGTATATGTGTTGAGTGCAGCCAGACCTGCAGTGTATTCTGTGCCATGTATATGTGTTGAGTGCAGCCAGACCTGCAGTGTATGCTGTGCCATGTATATGTGTTGAGTGCAGCCAGACCTGCATTGTATTCTGTGCCATGTATATGTGTTGAGTGCAGCCAGACCTACAGTGTTTACTGAGCTACAGTTTCCCGTTCATGAGTGGTTTTTAAAAAGACACGCAACTTTTGGGGTTTTCTTTGTTACAACAGGGGCCAGGGCCAAGGTCACACCGACAGAAAGTAACAATGCTATCAGGAACAGTTGAGGACACCGTATAAGATGATTCGGAGGAAAAAAACGCAATGAATCTGAAAAAAATTACTAGAATAATAAAGTAAAAGGGTCAGCCTAATTCGGTAGTATGACCTGAATCTTGCCGAAATCCAGGAAAAGATGAACTTGATAAGAGGAAAAACATTAGAAATCAACGTCAAATCAAAGCAGAGCTAGCGGCCGGCAGCAAATTTGAAGGCGAGGCCCACAAAAGCAGCAAACACAGAAAAGGAGCGAAGTTTTCAGCACTTTTAAAATTAAACTGAGTAAAAATTTAACTCTAACATCAGAAGCAACTCACAACTGATATCTAAAATCTTCAAGTACTTTCTCTCACGCACCATGTCATGTCACCGTAAAAGGGTGGAAAGTAGCAGGGATGAGAGGAGAAAGGCTGAGCTCGCTGGCAATCGTGCCACGGCGAACATATCTCAAGGACGGCTTGAGGGAGTGGGCCGTGAAAACTGCACGGATCGCATTCAGGGGGCTCACCCGCCTTCGGATATGAAAACTCTTGGGAAAAATGTTTTATTAGCTAAGAAACAATTACTTGGAAAAATGCCACATCAAAGAATCTCGGGCAATGGCACAAAGAAGAAATAATTAACTAACATCCACTACACGTTGCAACAATCATTCGAACAGAGGCACTTACAAATCTGTGATTCGCACGACGATGATACAATACATTTAAAATAGAGATAACACTAGGGACGACTACTTCGAGATTAGAGACTCACCTTTAGGAAGAAGAGTTCCAGCATACATTGAAGCCATAGCGTGTCGAGTGGAACAGAAATCAAGAAAGGAATTGGAAAACAGAATTCCAGCATCCACTCCTACTGTTGTCGACTCATTTCATGATGATGTAGCAACTGAGAGAGCTTACGTTCCATGTCGTGTCAATTTGTATCATCTGCCACCTGCTAATTAGCTTTTAGGGAATACTTGGACTCCTACCCAATGATTCATTACTACTCAGTACTATTCTTTAAAAAAATATAATAAACGTAGAAACAATTCCACAACAGTTTATCGAAATTGTTGTACATCATTTTCATAATTAGCCAACTTATTATGTAGTTTAAAAAACAGCCCAATGTATGTTTACAAATATCATTGAGATGTATTCCTTTGGAAGCTTCGGTAACGTGAAAAGTTGTAAAACTAAAGCGCTACGAATCCTTCAGAGTTGTTATGTAGCTAATTCTAAAGAATTACATTTCATGAAATGCAAAAATCTAAAAAAATTGAAAAAATTAACACTTTCTAAATGAGTATAATTTGATCATCAGTTCTGTAATTTTGAGGTTAAATTTATTTCCATGTAGTGTTGACGTTCAACCAGCAACAGGAAATAGCCTCTCTCAGCAGCCGAAGACAAGAGTGCTGGGTACTGCTGTCATGCCGTGTCGCATCACATTATGTCATGTCATGCTTGTCCATTTATGTTATGTCAAGTTAATTTAGGATAAAGAGTATTTAGGTTAAAAACATTTCCGTGTTCCAAATTATTAATGAACGAAATAATTTTTTGGAAAATAGTTGAATCAATTGTTTTTAAATAAACGTCCTCTAACGCAGTAATCAAATGTACTCATGAATTGCGTTTAGGAAATTTTTCAAACACACATATAAATTTAAATACTTCCGAACCCTGGCTCTAGCCAAGCCACCACACAAGCAGCGCTGTTGAAGGCTACCATTCGTGACACCTCTGGTGGCTACATTTAATAATTTACTTAGGATGCTCATATTTTCCCTAATTATTCATTCCTTTTTACTCACTCACCTTTGGACAGTTTCTCCTGACCGTGTGCCCGTGGACACGCGCTTGGTGGACTACTTGCGCTACCACGTGCACGCGACGGGCACCAAAGTGATGTGTCGCGAGGGCGGCTGTGGGGCGTGCATCGTCGTCGCGTCCGCCCCCGACCTCGACAAAGGCTCCCGCAAGGTCTTCAGCGTCCAGGCCGTGAGTGGTCGTGTTGCTGTCGTTGCGTGTTAGCAATTCAATGGTTAATAATAAGCTAGGTTACGTTTTGTTAGTGTGGTAGGTTATTCTAATCTTTACATTTTTCATAATAAATTCGTAGTACATTCTCCAATTCACTCAAAAACGCTACTGCTGTCGCTTTAAGGGAATTTCTTCAGCAGGTAAGCTGGGTTATTGTTTTTTATTATCAACAACTTGGTAGCTCTAGAAGAAATACATAACTAACTCATCCCTCATAACTCATAAACGAAAATGAATGTCTCTGAAGGCACATTCTAATGGTTCCTTGTCCATATCGCTCATACGTATATGCAATAACAGATGAGGAAATTCTCTCCACTCACCATGCAATGTTGCCTGCTCCTCAGTGTCTGCTGCTGGTGTACGCATGTGCAGACTGGGAGATTCAGACCATCGAGTATCTCGGTAGTCGCTTTGCGGGGTAAGTGGCTGGAGTGGCTGACTGCTACACCGGGAGAGTGGCTGACGTGGGTGATTCACTCGATGAGCGACAGATGTGGCTGACAGTTAACACTATATGAATGGCTGACGAACTTGGTGAGGGGCGAATGTGGCTGTTAATTACTTTTGATGAATGCCTGACTGTATCAGATGGTGACTGGCCGAGATGGTTGGCGCTCTTGTAGAGTGGCTGACATTGATGACGGCCAGACTGGATGAGTGGATGGTTGTTTCCAGAGAAAGCTGTTTTTAACGTTTTTAAAATAAAAATTTCCCCCTTTCATGAATTGGTTTCGTCTACCTCGACTAAATCAACTTTAGCGACTGAGTAAGCTTCAGGACACTGAGTAAAGTCTTGTAGTCTAAATATTCAAAGCAAATTTGTGTTTTGTCAAGTGCCTTACATTAATGAAACAAGAGTGTTCAGTTCTCATCTCATTTCCAAACGTCAATTTTTTCCCAGCCATGACTCTGAGTTTCAAACCCATGTAAATCAATAAGTGTCGTAAAACCGTAAGTGCGGGATCAGTCTACTTCTGTTCACCTGAGCTTGTTAGTAATTGCTCACTTCTGAATAAACAAATTTTGTGTTTGTTCTGTAACATAACTCGCTCAACCTGTCTAATTTATTTAAACTTAACCCAAATTTTAACGTACCAGGCTAGAGCCACGGCGCAACGTTGTTGGGCCACCAAGGCGGCGAGTCGACGTGTGGTATTTGTTCGGATAGCTCGTGGCCAGGTTGCAACGGCGAGTGAGCCAGTCCCTTCACAGCTAGCACTTTAGAGTGCATGATTCATTTCTAAGGATGCAGAAGAAGGTCCTCGTATTGGATGCTAGACTACGTAGTAAACTAGCTAGCCTTTATTTTTAATTCCCATGTGGAGGTATGATCTGTTTCGCATCTTCATTCTGCATATTATCCATAGCGCTTATACATCATTAAGTGTAAAAAAATACGTGAAAATCAAAAACAGTTGATTTGTGAAGTGTAACAGTTTTTCCAGAAAAAAGATACTTCAAGCTTAAAATTTAATTAAATTATTTTTCGCCTGCTCTCATACACACATGCACATACTTTCACTCTTATTCAAGCGTTTCAAGTTGAACAACTTCGGGAAGTTACTGGACCGAGCTCTGGCAGTGAATGCGAATGTGATTCATCTTCTTAGCATTTTTTCCCTTTGGCCTTTTGTAAAATTGAGACTTTCGAAATTTCATTACGTGGATAAAAATTGTGAACGACTCCTCTGAGCCTCACATCAGAGGAATCGACACATAATTGAAGCTATTGCTGAGGGACGCACAGAAATGCCCGCTGCGACTCGGAAGAATCATACTTTGACCAGTTTGTCTTAAAATTGACTTACATTCGATCTTTGTCTTCCAGATACCACAAGATTCAAATGGCTCTCGCTGGCTTCTACGGCACCCAGTGCGGCTACTGCTCTCCCGGCATGTGCATGACCATGTATGGGTGAGTTGTATTGAGCGTGCATCTCTCGCCTTAATTAAATATTGGTTACTCCAAAAGCCGGAATTATGCACATATTTTAATCACTGCCGTTTCCTTTCACTAAACATTCCTGTAGTACTCCAACAAAGGGTTGATGTATTTTTCTTCGCCATCAGAATTCATGAAAATTTTACGGTTATTACCATCGCAAAGCTAGCATGAGCTCTGAAAAATTCACGGTTATTTTTCCGACTTAAATAACCGAACCTATTTTAACTTATCCTAGGCTAACCTACAATACCCTACCCTAATTATTATTATTATTATTTCCTTACTTAACGTTTTCCCCTAACCTACTCTTACCAAACTTATTCTAACCTAAATAACTTTGTCTAATATTTCAAAACCTGTCATGCACTAATCTACCCAAACCATTTTCCAGGTCTCAACTTAGCTTATCCTTCCTTAGCCTATCCTGACATAACGTACCCTATCCTAACGTTCTAACCTAACCTATCTTATACTAATCTAACCCATCCTCGCCTAATCTATCATAATCTAACCTATTTTATTGTAACTTATCTCATCCTATCTTATCCTACCATAACCAGCTCTTGCCTATCCTAACTTAACTTATCCTATCTTATCTTATCCTAACCACAATTTTCTATTCAGCAAACGACAGTTCACATGGTGACGAGGGTCTACCGAAGTTATGATACCACTTGAAGCTCAAACTCTAATGTGTGGACTGACGAGCATACAGACTCACGGTCGGACGAAACACGAGCAGCATTATACTCCAAGGTGTCTCAAAAAAATGTATTTGCACTTTAACTATCGCCAACTTGCTGTTTTTTAAACAACAGAAGTATTCAATTCATCACAGCATGAAAAGAAAACAATTTAGCTTGAAAAAAGAAAAATTGATTCTGAAATGTTATTGAAAGACCAAAAATTGAAATTCAAAATTGAAATGCAATGTCGTGGTATTCCTAATGACCTGTTTTGTGACGTTTGCGAATTCTTTGGTGCGTGTTATCAGCGTTGTCTGGACAAAAAGAGTTATCAATTTGAACATTTGAAAAAATGAATCTTTAATTACAAATGTTTTTGAAATTTGAAATTATTTCATTTTACTTTATGCTTATAAATAATGTTTTTCCTATTGTTCAAAATGTAAGTAAATTTTTTTGAGGCAACCTGTATATGCTGAACGTAACGAATCACATATTAGAAAGGATTAAAACTCTTGGTTGTCAAATTTCATCCCCTGAAACCTGAAAATTTGCTGGCTTGAAAATCTCATTAGTGATTTTTCTACATAACAACATTTTGTAGAACAAATTGCCCAGGCCATAATATGAACTTGAACAACAGAACTTCCCCTCCGCGTTCTGCACAGAGAGACCCAGCGGAAGGGCGTACTCACTGCCCAGCAGGTGGAGGAGGCTCTGGATGGCAACATATGCCGGTGCACGGGCTACCGCCCCATCCTCGACGCCTTCAAGTCGCTTGCGGTTGACGCCACTCACAAACTGAAGGAGCAGCTCGTGGACATCGAGGTGGCTACGCCAACAAACATCTCATTATTTTCCTATTTCTTTAACTGTTTTTAATTCATGCGAGATTTTGACATGATGACCTGATAGGATTCTTCAAGTTTCTTATTTCGACACGAGGAAGCTTTTTTGCCGAAATCATTTGGAGAACGTCGAGAACGTACTGCTTCTCTAAGGCTTTATAGACTCTTAATCTCAAATTCAGTTTTCTATACTGTTGAAATTTAAAGTTTGGTCTGCACAGGTTTAATTAGGTAACGTTAAAATTCTTTTGATTTGATCGGATGCAAACCAATTGGTTTAAAAGATTTCGTTTTTCTCTTGCACAATGGAAGACCTGCTTGAATTTGCCAAGAGTAATTTTGCAGTTTTTAACAACCTTATAAGAAATGTGTAGACGATAAACGCTCGTGATCATTAAAGGGGCTTATTATAACTAAAATACAGTTCACCAGCATTCGACTGCCGATGTTAAACTCTTCTAAGAACATTATTCACAGCTGGAACTCAGGTCAGAAATATTTCTGAGGATTGGTTTAAAAATAATTGTTGATCATTTACGTTCAGGAGGCGTACAGCAGCAAGTGTCCCAGGACAGGGAAGGCGTGTGCTGGCACCCTCAAAGATGGCTCTTGTCCAGGCTTCTCTTTGATGGCTGGTGCTGGCGCCAGCTGTAGCAACCCCAGCAGAAGCAACAGTGGCGTCAGCTACTTGCCGAGGGTCATCAGCTCGCTGTTCCTCCCGACTGATGGCACTGACGGAGCTGACTGCGGGCTGAGTGTCAGCTCTGTCAATGGCCGATGGTTCCACCCTATGTCCGGCGCTGTGAGAACATGCATTCAGTTGCTCCTTCGTCTTGCTATCTTATCGGCAGTCTCACTACCTTTCCGTCTTACAGCCTCTAGCTTGAGCTGAGTTTTATCTCGTTGCTTTTCAGTTTATTGCCTTTCTATCTTGTCTTTTCGTTTTCCTGCCTTCTGTTTTACTGCTTCCTATTTTACTGGCTTTCTACTTTAATGCTTACCATTTATGTTCCACACTTTCTTGTTGCTTTTCCTGTTAATTAATTCCTATCCATCTCACTGCTCGACGACAATGTTTAAGAAATCATCGTTCAATATCTTACATATTGTTCCCCGCCTCCCTCCAAAAAAAGAGGTCGGTACCACTGAAAAGAGTTTGTCTGTGTAGGAGTACTACATAACGAACATGCAATACAAAACCATGATAACCAAATAAATTGATTGAGTTTGGTTCAGCGTACGTCTAGTTTTTTCGTTCCTCGTGACAGTTTCGCACGCTGAGTTCAACGCATGTTCACGGTTTTATAATATTTTAAAATTTTGTAGCCAACTGCCATGTCCACTGATGAAATGCTGATCATAAATCAGAACATTTGTCTCATGAGTTTATGTTAGACACGTGACCATCCATAATAATTTCAAGCACTTTCTGACTTAGTTCGCAAAAGTATGGGTCATGATTTAGTTCGTGGTCACCGCGGCCAAGTGGTCAAGCGCATGCTCTTCGCGAGAAGGTGTCGGTAGTTGGAATCCCGGTAGTGTCGCCTGGTGATTCTCCCCGTTGGGAAAAGGGAGAACTCGGCTACAATTCCCCACTCTACCCAGCTGTCGGAAAAGGGTACCGGCTTGTGCTCGTCATATCCGTGTGTCTATCGGACCTGACTCCGTGCGGGAAACCCGGGTTCGAGTCTCGGCGCTGGTGGCGATTTTCTCTGTTGGGTATAGGAGAAAAAATTGTAAGCACAATACCCCACTCTACCCAGGTGTCTGAAATGGGTACCGGTCTTTGACCGGGGGAAATCGTCATGGCGTCCTGGTGTTAGTTATAAGGCATTTGAAAAACCAATGTAAAAGATGATATGTTTCATGCTTCAATTGGAAATAAAGCATCCGTAGATGTTTGTTTGTTTTGACCGGGGGTAACCGTCATTGCATTCTGGTGTTGATAATAAAATATTCGAAAAACCAACGCACAAGATGATATGTATCAGGCTTGATTGAAATAAAACCTCCTTTCTTTTCTTCGCCGTTGGCTATATTTCCAAATCCGGTTTTAGTTATTTACGTGTGCCAGAAATATGGAATGATAAAATTGCAGTAGTCGTCCAATGATACTAAAAATTATGATAAGTGCATTTCATTTGAACTGAAAATGAAGTGAGGATTTGCTAATTTTACGGATGGACATTCCGCATATTTTAAAGATAGCTGCCTTGTATGCCTGAAGTTTAAAAGTAAATACTGAAATTTTTCAGTTTGCATTCACTTATCTCAGAAGCCAAGTTTGATTCACATTCGTCAAAAAGAATGGTTCAAGCACTCATGCGTTCAAGTATTATTTAAAGAACCTTAAATCTGCATGAATTTGAGTTTTAATTGGCAAGTGCTTACTTTTATAGTGTAGGAAATGTGTTATCACTAGATGTAATTTCGGATGCTTTGTGTGATCTGTCTCGATCCTCCAATTTGCAGTTGGGTGTTCGTAAAGTAGTTCACTTAGTTCTGTTCTGTAAGTGAGATCTGAGAAATTGCACTAGTGTAAGATGCGCAAAATTTATAAATTTATAGAACTAGTGCTCGGTAATTAATGTGACTAAATGCATGTGCTTTACAAGACAGTAATTTTGTGTGTCCGCAGGGAGTGATGAACGCTCTGAAACTGGTGACATCTCGAGACAAAGTCCTGCTCGTGGCTGGCAACACCGGAGCAGGTAAACAGTCGCAAACTTTAACTTTTATTTTCAGCCAAATCTGGGGGTAGTTCCTCATTATTATGCGATGTGCAAAAGTTTAATTAAATAAGGCCTCGTTTATTCGATTTTACAAAAAAATAGTTTGTCCTTTCAATGCAGCCATCACACTGATGTCCCTCTAATCATGTTTCGTTCATTCACAACTTTTCTGACTAATGTGTTTCAATCTGAATACATCTCATCAGGTTCTATTCAAATTTAGTGCGTGATTTTTAATTTAACAGCAGCACTTAGACCACAAACTGCTCCTGGAAGCTGGAACTGGTTCAGTTGTAACACTTGAACCCCAATCCTGGCTTGTACCACCCGCTATTCACACTGACCGACCCATTCTCAGGCGTATTCAAATCAGACGGGCCCTACAATATGTTCATAAGTTTGGAGAACGTGCCGGAAATGCAGCAAGTTTCCATTTCGTCGGCGCCCATCACACTTGGTGCCCGAGTGCCTCTTAGCACCTGCATCGATGCCTTCAGGAGGGTAGCGTCGGGGCCTTCGGCTCTGCAGGGCTACGCGCACCTTGGCGAGGTCGCCGACCACTGGCAGGTCGTCGCCAACCTCGCCGTCAGGAACGTGAGTTCCTCGATGCAAGGTCCTGAATGACTGCTGAAGCAGATGATGCATATGATGTCTACTAAGCGCTTGCTTCATACCTACCATACCTTCAGTGACTTATATAAAGGGTGTTGAAAATCACTGGTCAAAACTTTGGCTACCAATAGAAAATATTGATTTAAGCACTATTTACTCAATGAGCAAAGTCCAAAACACTCTTCGTTGATGAGATATTATGTATGTAAACTTTAAAGTCTCATTTTTCATAGCACGACGGCGAATTCGCAAAAGACAGGAACAGAGCGATAAGGCGAATTACAATTAACAAATTTAGGCAGGATTGACGCCATACCCATTTATCTTTATTTGTAAAATGTCTAAAAATTTACCATTCACATATTTAAAAAAGGTTCCAGTTAAAAAAAATGTCTAGAACTTTCCAGTCAACGTTAGTACCCTCCAGCTTGAACTGTAATTATTTGTCAGTTAGTATCGTGACACTATACTGGTAAGATGAATCGCCTAACAAATGCAAAAATGGCTGATGTACCTTATGTCTATGGTTCTGCTGATGATAATGCAGGACGTGCTGCAAGAGTGTGTCAAGAACGTTACCCCAACAGACAGGTGCCTGTTCATCGATAATTTATTTACTGCTTTGCACCGAAGATTGTGTGATAACGGAAGTTTCAGTGCAAACAGAGTGAATGCTGGTCGCCCAAGACATCTTTATCTGGATCATGAGGAAGGTGTGTTGGAACATTTCCATCAAAACCCACGTACGAGCACTATGCCGCAGAGCTGCGGCACTATGCCGCAGAAAGTGCCGCAGAAGCATCTATGGGAATTTAAGATCACACTGCAGTGAAACGGATATTGAAGCGGAATAATTATCACATGTACTTCCTGCACATTACGCTCCTCGAGAACGATTCACGCAGGGTTTTTTGAATCAGAAGCAAGAAGATACCCACTTCGCAGATCACGTGTTGTTTGTTCATGGATGGAGCTACCTTCAACCGTGATGAAATGTTCAGTTTCCATAATTTTCACGAATGGCAAACGAACAACCCTAACGTCATCCATGAACATGGAGACCAATATCGCTACACTGTCAATATTTGGGCAGACGTTTTCTTGACCCTAAATTTACAAATCGATGGATTGGTCGTAATGGTCCTGTGTCTTGACCGCCAAGATCTCTCGATCTGACTCCATTGTTTTTTTTGTGGGCACATGAAAAGTCTTGTTTATGAAACACCTGTTGAGTCGGAAAGTCTTGTCGCCAGAATTGCAGTCGTTGCTGGATATTGCTGAGATGCCTGGAGTCTCTGGTAACGTACGTAACTTTATCCAACGAAGGTGTCGCACATATGTATATCGATACTCATGATAGACATTCTGGACAATTACTGTAGTAAGGTCCTCTCTACTAATAAGTTGTTTGTTGTTACTTGGTTTTTGACCTACCCTCTTGTTCATTAGTAAACAGAGTGTTGCAAATAATCAGCGTTCTTATTTTACACATCAGGTCATCTCAAAAACGAAGTGTTTTTTGAACTTTTTTTCATTGATGAAATAGTGCTTATATCAATATTTTCTACCAGTAGCCGAAGTTTGAACCAACAATTTTGCAACACCCTGTATATCCTTCATTAACCTAAGTGGATTCTAGATGCAAAACCAGATGTTTACACGTTGGTTAATAAATAAAAAGTTAATGGAGACCCATGTGAGCAGGTCCAATTGAACAGAGGTTCTTTAAGCTCTTTATTCGAGTCATATGAGTATCAAATAGCTATACAAGCTATTAAAACGACGTACTTGCTAAATATTTATCGCTCAACAACCCTTGTGTGTTGTTAACTTAGTCATTTCTAGTCGTGGGTGTTGCGATAAGTAAAGCGATGATGCAATTAAGTGATAATATTGGTTTAACCGAAAATGTATCGCTTATCGTTTATCGCGAGACTGGAAAAATTTTTCGTTTATATTTATCGCTTTCAAATTTCCCGCGATAAATCCTACGATAAAGTAGAAGACGGGAAACCGTTAGGGCGGTAGGTTACAGACTCATTGTTACGCGGCAAACTGAAGCGGCCAGGCACCTGGCGGTTCACGCTTTTCTTGTCAAAAGGGTTGCCAGATTGGCTTTTTAAAGGCCGAATTTCTAAAATCTGTTTTTTTTCAGTCAAAAATTTTTGCTTTTATGGGACCTTAGTTGGTTTATTATGGAGATTTTATCCTGCAAACCCTGGTTGTCACTGTTTTTTAAATAGGCCCCCAGTTGGACGGATCTGATCTCAGCTCTGCATTTCATAGTGCTACCAGTGATCCAAAGCTTCTTTGTGTGTTGTAACTTATGTATACTTAATTCTAATTGTATATTGCAATCTTAACTAAATATCTAGTTAATATATATTAGTTTTATATATTTTTGGCTCTTTGATGTGCGCCTCGCTCGTGCCTCCCGTTCGTACGAACGTCGCGTGATTATGTGATAAAACATTTCCTTTTCAGGAAATCGTTTAGATTTAGGGGTTTTATATGACGTTATTAATTAGTATCGTGGCGGGAGCGCTCCAGGGTTCGAGAATAGTGAATTTAGTGATTAGCTAGTTTCAAGATGTCAGGCAAGAGGACAGTGGAGGACTTTTTCCGCTTGAAGGCCAGCAGCAGTGACGTGACTCAGGAAAGGAAGCGGAACTTTTCCGGGAGTTCGGGATCTGTGCATGGGGACGTTCCCACCATCTCCCGCTCGAGCTCCCTCATGTCTCTGGGCAGTGAGCCAGAGAACAGTTAGTAATATATGGTGTTTCAAGTGCAAAAAAAAAATTTTTAACTGAATAAGTAACATAAATAGAGTATTTGTGGATTTATTGCTAATCGCTTTTATTAAGGTATCTTGGAAATTTATCACTTTATCGTTATCGGACTTAGAGAAAAAAAAATAGCTGCATCGTTATAGCTTTACCGCAAATTCATCGCTGTCCACTACTGGTCATTTCAATTTGAAGTGACAATTTTCATTTTTGAGAGTAAAATCTTAGTTACTCAGCATCGGCAGCTGGGCATCTGAGACTACAATCGGAGACTGACAAGAAAGATAAATTCTCTCAAATATTTTACTATACTTCCGATTAGTAAATGAAGTAATTGTAAAAGTTTGCTTGTCTGCCAAGAATACCAGAAATAATAATTGTCCATGATTATATTGTAATATAATCATGGTAAAAATGATTGTATAATTATCTACTCTGATTATATCTATCTGTAAGGACTTTAACAAGAGTTAAATTTTTTAAAATAAGTTTACCACTCACAAGTTCCCTTCAGACTGTGCAGCGCGATCTCCCTCCCGCACATGTTTATTTTTCAGAACGGTTCGTGGGCGGGGAACTTGATGCTCAAGAACCGCCACAATGACTTCCCGTCCGACATATTTCTGACCCTTGCCGTGTGTGACACTACTCTTCTAATTGGTGGGTCGCCTTAACCACTGCAGACTGGATGGGGAGTGGGCTTACGCAGAAGATATTTGAGAGCAGTTTACGCGAAGTGGGGCCATAAGACAACTATGACCTCTGTGTGGTGTGGCTTTCCGATGAAATTTTTTGTAGTAATGCTGTTAATTGTTTTTCCTACTTGATATTTAAAGGCTGCAATGCAATACGTATCAACGCAGTCCCATGCTTATTAAGTTTCAGACATTGAAATTTTCTCAACGTCTATGGGCAAAGAAGATACATCAGTATTCAGTTCAAAGTGAATATTCACAAATTTTCCAAATTAACTGTAGCTAAGGTGAGCATCACCGTTAAGATTTTTCAGATCTAATGAGCATAAACACTCATAGTTTTAAATGTAAATTCATTTTCATCGGACGTTTTGCAGCAAATTTTAGTCATCATCATGATGTTCATCATTTCTTAGTTGAGAAATTTCATGAACTATATTATTGAGCGTAAGTTTGCGAGACATGTTTTACGCACGACATTATGAGCATGGCTAAAACAAATGATAGAGAGAGAGAGAGTGAGAGAGAGGGAGAGAGAGGGAGAGAGAGAGCACGACACAAATAAGAGACTGTTCACTGAAAGATGACACTGGCCTCTTCCCAGAACAACCATGGTAAACCTTAGCTCTGTTGCACTTCAGATTTATTTTAGGGTTCCGTAGCTTAACCCCTATATGATCTCGGCGATACGGAAGACGAGCTTATGTAAGAATAAATGACTTTAAATTGATTTTTAATGCTAGCAAATGTTGGTAAACTCATGTAGTGATATGTTATTATGCAGGCGGAAACTATTTTCAATTACATCTACGAAACTTGCATCTTGTACCGAGCTTATTCTTTGTGTAACTAAAGTACAGGGCCTTTCAGGTAAATACATAAATATGTAAAAATATTGAAAATTCTGATTCCTCTAAAAATTGGCAACGCTAAAGAGCACCAGTTATGCCTATAGTAATTTATGGAACCAGTAATTGACATTTAGAGTTCATTGCATTAACATTACACAATGAAGAAGTCAAAACGTTCAGCCATGTGAGAACTTCGTCACTCAGGTCGAAGCCCCATGCAGCCTTCATTGCAAATCCCTTCAATATCCTTAGCAGATAGTTTTCGATGTTCGTTTGCGTTTTGAAGAACCTAGCTAAAATTGCAGACACCCACATGGCATAAAAAAAAAATTCACAAACTTCGCTTTCTAGCCGGGTTCAAAAAAAAGCGTCACGGGTAATCCTACCGTATCATTACGGAGATTTGCGAAGAAAAGGCTTGCCATCATCTCGACACTTCAAAGAGCAATCAAACCTTGGCTTCATCTCCAACTCACGAGGTCCGAAGCATCTCCTAACTAATAAAATGAAAGGAGTTCGTTTGGACGGGCACAAGAAAGTTTTGATGTGATGTTCCAACAGGACTCGGCTCCCGTCCACATTGCGAGTAAAACCGTTGAATTATTTAAGAAGTCCGGTGTGCGATGCTAGGAGGAAGACTTTTAGGCTCCCAACTCACCTGACACCAACCCGTTGGATTGCTATTTGATTGATATCTCAATCAACGATCGAAGATCTTTGATTGCTCTATGAATTCTCGTGATACTGACGAGCCTCTTTTTCGCTAATGTCGATAATGACACGGTTAGATAGACTTTGACACTTCTATGAGGCGGACTAGAAAGCGAGGTTCACACATTTTATCTTTACTTGGCGTGTGGGTGGCTCTGCAGTCCTGGCTAAATTACTCAAAACTCTACAAATACAGTAAATTGTCTGCAATAGTGCACAGATTCTGCAGTAAAGGTTGGGCCTGTGCGGCGAAGCTCTAAGATATCTACACGTTTCGACTGCTCTATTGCGTAATGTTTCTGCAACGAATCCAAATATTAATTGCCTGCTTCAAAAATGATTAAGCACGACCGATGTATTTCAGTGTTAGCAATTTTCAGAGGAATCAGAGTTTCCACAGTTTTAAGTTTGTACGGATTTATCTGATAGACCCTACATATCAACCATGACAAATTGGTTTTAGAAAAACTGTTCCCAAATTGGCAGTTGGTGACATGACCAGCAATTGTTTCAAGTTTCTTGAAATCAAACTATATCTCGACTTAGACTTTCGCACGCAAACAATTATTTATACTAAATCCACCGAACCTATTGCTTATATGTCTTTTGATTCTCTTGTTCCACAATCAATTAAAAATCGACAATAAAAACCTTGGATTTTCGAGCTGTGAAATTCAGTTCTGATTGGCATTCAATACACACGGAGTAAGACTGGCTTAAGTGCTCGCATATGGGCTTGCTCATAGTAAATACCCCCAGAATCACACTGAGAAAATAAATAAGACCTAAACTGCATAGTTTTTGGAGCATGTTTTACACCAAGTTCCAATGATACTGTGTTCAACTCTCATTTTTTTAACCCTTTAATTTTCAACAAAGGAAGTAAACTGCTAAATTCTTTCTTAAAGCAACACTTTAAGCCTATATCTCAAGAGAACAATTGATTTCCAACTATTTTTAAAGATATCTAAGAGGTCCTTACTCTTCTCTACTCGATCAAAAAATCTGAAGTCAGCAGAGTAGAGTTGTGTACCAGTTCTATTACAGAGATTAGCTGTAGCTTTAAGTTCATTGATTGCACACCGAATACACTCGAAACATGACGTAAGAAACAAAAGTATATTTCAAAAAATGTCTACCAGTATTATAACAGAAATCCCTGTATAAATGTCACCACCATAGATTCTACTAAAAACAATTTAAAATCATTCATGCCTTTAACCACTTGATCGACCTGCGCATCGCCGTGGCCATTGAGAGGTCAAACTACGGAACCTAAAGTAAACCTGAAAAACGACAGCTTCAGTTTGCTATGCTTGTTCTGAGGAGAGGCGTATCTCATATATAAGGGACTTGTCGTTTATTCCCACAGCATTCTCTCTCACCTTTTCGTTTGTGTTAGTACGGTTAGCTGTAGTACGTAAAGCATGACACGCAAACTTACTTTCAAAAAATTTATTCATAATATCTGTGAGCTAAGAACCTATTGAAATAAATTTCCCGATGGCAGATTGAGTTTGCATCTTAAGCTTGAAGAAATAAATGTATATTTAAAAACGTATGAGCTATTTATATACGAAAAGTACTGAAAATAAAATATTTTGAAATTCTCCATGTTTCCTGAAACTCGAAAAATTAGTGAAATTTCATTAACACATGCTAGCATTGACTTTTCTTTATTTTTACTTTTGCACTATGGGTCATTCTGAGGCATTTCGATATTTCAACAGTAAACCAAACTCGTAAAACCTTATCAAATTCTCTTAGAGAAAGATCTTTCCCTTTTGAGAACTATCAGGACTCAAGTCTCGAACTGTTTTATCCCTCATTATTAAAATTAATTTGACTGTTAGCACAAGAATCATGAGAGGATAAACAATTTAGGGTAATCAGTACCATTCACAAAACTGTAATTTGCAATACATTAACCCTTCAAATGCAATTTGCTATTAATTCCACGAAATATGATGGCCATGATTCGTGAGACGTTTTTCTCAATTTTTTCAGTTTCATTTGCTCACTGATTCTTGAAGATAAAACTTGACTCGTAAAATGAAAACATCTTTTTTCTTAGCATCCCTACGTACAATATTTTCTTCCTCAGTAAACCTTTCTGAATGACAACAAGACTTTAACCGAAAATGGGGATGAATCTGCCTTTAACAGAAATTGACCTGTCGCTGGGTAATATCACATATGGTTAGAATAGAAAGTACATTCAAGTTTATTCATAGACCTCTTCTCCCTACTATGAGAAGGTTTCAAGGCACTTCAAAAAAATTTTTTATGTCACTTCTAAGTCAAAATTTCCAATGTTCTGGGCTTATTTTCAGGCAACTCTGACACCGGTAGACCCGAACAAGTGAAGGTGATTGACAATCCTTGGTACGACATGTCCAAGAAGGTGGTCGTCGGCATGTCCATCCCTCCCTTGCCTGCCAACACTCAAGTGGGTTATCGTGTGGTCGTGCATGCCAATGTCTTCGCGGACACGTATGTTACTTTATATCTACTTCATCGTGGTCGTTAAGACAGCGAGTTGTTTTTACATAATCACTCCAAGCCATGTTCTAAAAATGTTTTCAGGGTTTTGCAAAATTACGGAAGTTACCAAATACTTCCTCTCACTACACTACATTGCTTATTTCCGATCTAAAGTTTTGGTGGCGTGTGCATGCGATGTGATAACTTGCATGCTAGTACGGATCAAGTACCCACACGCTACAGTTAGAGCAAAATTGCTACTCCAGCAATTCACATTTCTGCTACAATGACGTATTTTTCAGTTAACTATCAATTTGTCACATTACTCTACACATCAATTCCATCCTTTTATTGGTATTGTCTAGCTCATGCATCAGGGTGTGCAAATTTTTTTAGTGAAAATATAAATTATTAATATTATGTGAAGGATGAGCTGAAAATATATCATTTCAGTTCCATAAACTCCAACAACATTGGTCCCCAACGCAAAATCACTAAGCTTAGGTGTCAGTGCAAAAAGAAATAGAGACTTCATTCTCCCTCTCTGTTCAAAACGTTCACCGTTTTCTCTCCACAAATTTTCCTATCTGCATTTGTCATGTACGAAATATCATAGTAACATCACGGTGTCATGGTTCGAAGCATGGTCTTTATGGTAATTACCTGGTATTATTTTGATATGTATGCACGAAAAGATAGATTAGAATTTCTGTCATGCCGACTTTCTAGTTTTAAGTACAGAAT
Organism: Platorchestia sp. MABIK; assembly: GCA_014220935.1. Classification (NCBI taxonomy): domain Eukaryota; kingdom Metazoa; phylum Arthropoda; class Malacostraca; order Amphipoda; family Talitridae; genus Platorchestia; species Platorchestia sp. MABIK. The sequence goes on from JACJUY010005205.1 coordinate 48,621, forward strand.
TATTTTCTTCTACCCATTTTCCTTTCGATGTTATTCCCTGACATCGCTCAAACCAAAGCCCTTTATCAATGTAAGGGGTGACTGTCAAGTGTGTTTTACATCAATGTATAACTGTCTTTATGTTTTTATTATTAGATGCATTTGTAACTATTACTTAACTTATTATAACCCGACCATGGGCATAAATTATCATGTTTTTCACTCAATCTTTTGTTCAAACATTGACATGGATGGTTATAACACCCATGTAGGTCTACCAGCGAAGCATCTCATTGTTAAAGATATTTTACAAGCCATGGGTAATTTTTGCATCAGCTCTACGGGAAATTAATTGTATTTTTTCTACAATTAGTATTAGAGTGCAAGTCCACCTCCTTCGTCTGCCCAAATTAGTATTGAGATACAGACTCAACGGTATGAATGTTGTTTTAATGTTTCATTCGTGTCTTACAATGTCATGCAAGCTTCGTGTGGCAATTTCTCGTGTCTGACGCTCAGGAGTATATTGCAACAGAAAGCAAAAAAGAAACCGTTTATTTTCAAAAAAAGGTGATTCATGGAATGTATTTCTACATCCTAGATTTAAAAACTTTCCAAATATAAAGATCTTGATTGCTAAACAAACAACCATACGAGGTGTACAAAAACCGTTGTTCGAGACTTAAAATGGGTATTATGACACCCATATATGTTTATTAGTTAAGGATCTTCAAGTTAAGACATTTAAAAATAGATACTCTGCATCTTGATTGAAAATTTTTATTAAATCATTTTTGCCGCATGTGTGAAAAATATTTACCTCATTATTTATCAGATAGCGTAAGTTCCGTTGGCAGGAATGGGATCATGCGGAGATTAAATAACCATGCAAACATTTCTGATTAACGTTCGTATTTCCAGGTGCGTACGTTCAAAATAACCCCGAGGGCCGTGAACGCTCACGCTTACGTGAACGCAGCCGTGCGGTTGCCGCTGGACACAAGTTACACTGTGACGGCCACTCCAAAGCTACTCTTCGGAGGACTCGGCGGTCATTTCGTGAGGAATACATTATGTTTGAGTACAATAAGTTTTTTGCCTATTTTTTTAAACCTAGAGCCTTCAAAGCCACGCAATTGTTGAACACATTGACCCAGAGTTAATGTACGGCCAGGCTTTTCTAACAGAAAAGGAGATGACGTGGGAATAATAAAACTTGTTCGCGATTGGGGAAGCTCCTATTATCTCATGTTATGATTTTACGCTAGGATTGTGGCTGATTTATATTTGATATTCGAGGTTAACCTTTTGTTGCCATCGTTTTTTATCGACCCCTAGTGAAAACATTGATTTCTATTTCAAATAACTCACACGAAGAATAAACTCAATTCCATACGAAGTATCCATTGCTAACAACCATCAAAACTGCAATATTGTGTGTGTTGAGAAAATTGAAACTTACTTGTCACTACCCCAGACATCTGCGTCGAGAACAGAGCAGTTCCTGATAGGCAAGAGTCTGCTGAACAATCGCACGGTCCAGGACGCTGCAGAGCAGCTCGCCATGGAGGCCTTCCCATCCTTTGACCCCCACCAGGGCAGCGTAGACTACCGCAGGTCGCTCGTCCAGAGCCTCTTCTACAAGGTAGCCTTAATTTTCAGGGCGAAAAGTAATGTAACTCATTTTCCTTTCATAGTTCCGTCTAATGTATGTGAGATGTCTTCTCCTTGCTTACAAATCCAAACTCACTGGTGTCTTCCATGGTGAATTTAACCCCTCAAAAATTTTTCGATTTATAAAGCCAAATTCTACTTGACGTGTTCTCTTTCAACGATCCATTCTGGAATTCTGGACGAGCTCAAACAGTTTGTGAAAAAAATTTCTCACAACTATTCATTGCAGGCAGTGGTGAACATCCTAGAGAATAATGTCAGTGCCAGAATACGTTCAGCGGGGGAGAAGCTGAAGCGAGGACGTAGCTCAGGGCAACAAGACTTCGATGCCAACTCAGACACCTGGCCCATCGGACAAGCCATGCCGAAGATAGAGTCTCTCATCCAAGTTGCAGGTCGGAACGAAACTCCGGTGAAATTAGGTTAATCAGACAGTGTTTTTTCTATTTTTTTTGTCGCCTGGAAACTTGATGTAATTTCTACCTAAACGAGGGGAGCAAATGTTTACCTCGTTGTTGAATTAAACCATTTGTTAGAGATTTAAGCTATGCGTTGACGCAAATGTTTAGCCTCTGAATGTTTTAAAACTTGCCCTGGCTGCAGGCGAGGCTGAGTACGGTGACGACGTGCCCTCGCTGCCCGGCGAGCTGCAAGGCCAGTTCGTCCTGAGCAAGTTTGCCAACGCGCGCATCGACCGCGTCGACGCGTCACAGGCGCTCGTGAGTTGCAAGTAGCCTCAACTCTCGCATTCTAATTTTTACTTTGACTAGAAGAAAATAATTCATTCCGAAATTAGAATTTGTTAGCTGTATTCTGTCCAAAATTAAACGCACACGTGAAACTATTTTCAGACCTTGTGGGTTAGTTTTAAAAATAAAGTGTTTTTTCTCTAACACGAAAACAGAATGAATAAGGATACTGATCAGCCTTTTCAGTATAATTTTAGAAGATATTGCTGTGATAGATATAACATTTTTATACTTATAATTGGATAATTTTTTTTACAACTTCTCAACTCTACGAAATATTTCAGGTTCTTCACATGGTAAAATAAAAAAAAATCATTCAACATTTTTTACTGCACCAAATTCATAAAACGCAACGTTTCGACAAGACTATCATCTTCAGGGTGAAAAAATTAGGTAGATCATATTTTTATACAGTCACATTGATTTTTTATACAGTCACAGCAACATTGATTGCCAGATTCTTCGTGATATGCGTTTGAATAAAGACATAGTTATTCGGAACGCTGATAAATGTTATGAATATGTACTATTAAAGCCCGATGATTCGAAGCCGAAGTTAGTTCATATACTTGCATAATTCTAAGTTTGAGCGTTTGCAACGGGATCCAACGGAAAAGCTGAAGAAAAAACGAATCGAACTCATATCTACCGTCAATGTAGTTTCAAATAACCAAAACTAAAAAACTCGAAGGGCACTATCAACCTGGGAACATTTACGGTTAAGCTAAAATTCATAAGGACCAGAATGATCCTCCGTTGAAACCCAATAATATCTCAGATTCCTGCCGTAACCTATCTCGTTGCCAAGCCCTTGAATAAAATTATTTCGCCGTACATTCCAAAGAAATATTTGTTACGAACAACCGACGAACTCATTGCTTTGTTACGTTGTAAAACCTTGAGCGGTAAATAAGCCTCATTGGATGTCGAGTCCTTGTTCACAAAAGTACCCGTTTACGACACTATTGAGATAATTTTACATTGTGATTGTGGATACCATAGTGAAAACCTTTCTCTAGTAATATGTTTTCACGTCATATATTGGGAGAGCTCCTTACAATCTGCACAACTGAAGCCCGTTTTAAACACATTGAATGTAGCTTGTTCTGCCATCAAGACGGCGTAGCAATGGGTTCCCCCCTTAATTAGGACCAACGTCGGTTAATTTCTACATGTCTTATGGAGAAAATCTGGTAATTAACTCTATCCCGGCTAAACCGATATTGTATTGTAGATAGGAAGATAAAATTTTTGTTGAAGTAGAAGGTGGAGAGCGTTGGAGATGTTAAAGAAATTGTTGACAGATAAATTGGTGTTAAATTTCACGCACGAGTTGGGTGTGGATGGGAAACTGCCATTTTTAGATGTCTTGGTCGAAGCTTCGCGCGATACTTTTCAAAGATCAGTGTATGTCAAACCTTCTCATGCGTGAAAAACTGTAAATTATGATTGCGATGCTCCGCAAGTGTTCAAAGAGGGTGTCATATATATACCTCCAAAAACAAAGCATATAAAGTGTGTAACAGCTGGGCTAGTGTTCATTCTGAGATGCTTAGAGTTCAACGCTTGCAAGTCAACAACAATTTCCCTAATACTCTAACAAAAGTATTGCCATCTTTTTGAATCGAATCCTGGGCATTAACAATAGTCCTGAGCTTAACAAAAGTCTTATTAATACATTTTATGAAAAACAAATGCACAAGAATTACAAAATTGATGAACTAGTCTTCGAGAACATTGTCAAAACCTTTGTTAAACCCTTAGCTCCAGATACAGCAATTAAAGTGTGTGTGCATTAAAGAAATCGTAATATAAGTGATCTCTTGGTACGAAATAATATTTCCAGATCCAGGGTCAGTGACCTATGTAGACAGAGCCAGTGTGATATATCAATTTAAGTGTAAAAGAAGAGAATGGAAGTCTCTTAATAAATGTTAAATTGGCATGATTAGGGTGATCCTAAAACTGCGCACAAATGTCATATTAAAAAAGAATATATTCAAATAATAGAAGCATTACATATTCACAAGCTTAAACCGGCCCTAAACGAAAATACTAATGATTTCGTTGCTCTAATACTATTCAATAGGACTGCAGCCTAAAAGTTTGAAACATACCCTCGTTCGTTCATTTCGCCTGTGTCTTTGGTGCCATAAAGATGTAACGGCTGTGTAATATTAGCTAGTCTGTTGGTGATCGATATTCAGTACAAAAACTACTCCTATCTAGTCGTCCTACAATGTGATTTTTTATTTTCACTGGGCCTGATTTTGCTTGAACAATTGATTTACATTTTTATCAATGTGAATGTATAAAAATGTGATCTACTTTTTTTTTCAGCCTGAAGATGATAGTTTCATCGAAACGTTGCGTTTTATAGATTGACAGAAGTATAGAATTTTAACGATTGGCATCGGTGCAGTAAAAAAATATTGAGTAATTTTGTTTTTATTTTTACACTTGAAGTGCTTGAAATATTTCGTAAATTTTGATTTGCAATAACATCCTAAAGATTATGCTAAAAGAAAATAACATTTCGGGCCAAACTTAAATTACGATCGCTTATCTCGATGAAGGAGACCTAGCATTCATTGAAATATCATTAAATTTTTCATGAATTCAGAGCATAATGTGTACTGTCTCGTTTCATTTACAGACGAACGCTTAGAACACTTCCCCATACTCCCTCCGCTCCCTTACTCCAAGTCTCGTCTCAAAAAGGGCTAAATCAGAGCGAGGTTGGAAGGTCGAATTACCATTTCCAAGCTCATCTATCCGCCTTTTTTTTGTAGTAATGAAGGCCATTTGATTTCCCTCAAGTCGATGCCCGGCGTGGTGGACTTCGTGACCGCTGCCGACATTCCCGGCAAGAACTCCTACTTCGCACAGGGCCTCACTCTGCAGCCGCCTAAGCCTGACCCCGTGAGTTCCTGGCATTGACTGTTTCTGGACACTGGTGAGATGATTCCCTGGGCTTAAAAGTTTATATTTATGTTGCAAAGAACTCAGAGAAGCTATGAAGAAACGCTATTCACCGAGAGAACAATATTTTACATTACCGCATACTTATCTAAAGAGAACCTTCGAAAAATAATTTCTTATGACGCACCTTAATGGTGTTCAGCGTGTACTGTGTCCAGTCCACTCCTTTTTGAAGCGTTCGCGCGTTGAGTCGAGTAAAGCGTCTGCTTTACATTTATTTCCATGAAATGATCTACAAAGCACTCTTTTGGTTTAAGGAGGATTAAATTTCCCAGTGTTATCATTGTCTAAAATATTACAGAAAGGAAAACAAATCAACTGTCATCTCACATCGACGAATCAAATTTATTTCATCGAAATCAATATGCCTATAGGAGAAATGCTAGCACTCAAGACGCTCTGCTTAATTTCGCTGAAAAAATATACAGTGAAATCGATCAAAAAAACGTAACACTCTTGCGTTACTCGTTCTCTCCAAAGCTTCGATAGCGTCGAACATAATAGGCTTTCATTGAAAATACTGAACTTAGGAGTTAATACGCATTGGTTTAAAAGTTACTCATCGGACGCAATTCAAGACTGAAATACTATTGATTAGCCTGAATTCATGGTACGACCAAAATAGTCTTAAACAAAATGCGAGTAAAACGCAGTTCATTATTTTTGGGTCCAGAAAGCCAATCAAAAAAATCGAAATCTTACTCTTACGGTAGGGAATGATGAAACTAGGCCATCAGAAAAATTTAAAAAAATTAGGTATTTGGTTCGATAGAAACATGCCCATCAAATCCCGCGTTGAGAAAACCTTCAACCAAATTTACGGAACTTGAATGTTTTTCACCGTATAAAAAGTATGCGCTAAGAAAAATCTAGATTATTGGCCATTCAATCTTTAGTTTTATCACGTATTGACTATTGTAACCTAGTACGGGGAGATATGCCTCAATATTTTCAAAGAGTTATGAAAATAAAGGAATTTCGCAGTCAAGGTGGAATGCAAAGGTAAATTCAAATGGAGTGATTACTTAACACAACTCCTAAATAAATTCGGCTGGAAATTCAAGAAAGGTGTTTCGTGCTCGAAACCCAATATGTATTCTCCTCTTTATATCTCCCTCAGAGCGATGCTGATATAGTGCAATTCCATATCCCCACCGTCACCAACCTAAAGCCGAATAGGAGACCTAATATCTTAATCAACTACCGTTCATCTGACATTGGACAGAAAGCTCTGTCAATATCAGGCGCCTTACTGTGAAACAAACTTCCCCAGAGTATCAAAATCCCTGAAAAATTGAGAAAATTCAAAACCAAAATACCTCGTCATCTTACGTCTCCACAATAATTGTAAGTTGCATTACAGATTGGAGAAGCAGTTACGAATTTCTATCGCTAGTTATCCCATATTTCATTACATTAGGCCACATGCACCACATTTTATAGTGTGTACATGTATGCAATGTGATTGCATGTATGAGAATATTTACGCACATGAATGTAAATATATAGGCATGTGTGTTATGGGTTTGTATGTGGGTACGTATGTGTATGTGTGTATAAATATGTATATATATAAATGTAAACGCAGACAGCAGTTTCTGTGAAATTGTTAATCAAGCGACTTGCATTTGTCCTATAAATACCGTGTTTCTTAAATTTGTATATTTTAATTTTTTTAAATACCCATCAACTTGTCACGCTACCTACCTCGTCACCGCCTAACATTATTGTTTAGCATCGAAATGAGAAATATCGTAAATTTGTTATATGATTTAAGGTGTGCTCTTGGAGGCCGTGAACGTACTTCTATTTTATTGTACTCGCTCCAAAAGATATTTTTGAATATTGACTGTTTTGCTCTAGTAGGTATGGATATATTTTATCCACAAACACTTTCAAAATCATGCCCTGATGTCAAGAAAGCCAAAGCTCAAATACAATGTACCGGAAACTGTAACATGTGTTTTCACCCCAACGACTTCATCATCATTTTTTATTGTATTCACAAAAAACCTTTTTAAACTTCAATTAACTAGCTATGGGATACATTTTTATGTTTTCTCTCCCATTATTTTATGCAAGCATTGACATGGGCCATCATGGCACCCATCTATGCATATCCACTCAGGACCTTTCGTATAAAACATTTTAAAAGGCGGCGTAATTCATCGTAATTTTCAAAGGCGATGTAAAACTTTATAGAACATCTGTATTTTACTTTCTTATTGCTCTCCTAAAATGTTTTTGGTAATCTTGTGTGGCAATTTGTCGGATCTTACGCTCGTGAGTAAGTTATGATAACACTATTTAGGTAGTTAACTTGTCGAATTGTCCCATCTATGTTGCTAATATTATGGTTAGCATTGTTCAACAATCCGTTTATTGTTTTAGACTCCGGTGAATTCCTTTGTGCCGGTACTATTAGCGTAGAAAAAAAAAAATTATGTGTTATAGTAAAATATTTTATTCTCTCCAAGCTCGTTATTTGGCATACTAGTTGTTACACAAGAATCATAAAATTATTCCGAATGACGACCTCATAGTCTTCGACACAGAATTATTTAAATCTGCCCATTTTACTTTCAACATTAATTCCTCATATCACTTGTTCCTGTGCTCGTATTTCAGTATAAGTGCGCACTAACGCGAGTGCTTTCAACAACGCGTAACTAGGATTATGTTTTCTTAGTTACCTGCATTTAGATGAATCGTCAAAATCAGATAAACGCAACCAAGAAGACGCATTTTTTCGTGCTTTTCTCTCAATCATTTTTGTTTCTACAATTGCCGTAGGTATTACGATACCCATCTGTGAATATCAACTAAGGATCTTAATGTTAAGAGATTTGCGCGCACTTTTTTCGTGCTTTTCTCTCAATCATTTGTATTTGACAATTGGCATGAGTATTACGATAACCATGTATGAATATCAACTAAGGATCTTAATGTTAAGATATTTTAAAACCCAGTGTTAACATTTCATGCATCAACTTTAAAGAAAATAAACTGTTTTTCTTTCTTTGTCTGATAAATTGAAATATGAAGATTCGATGACACTTGACGAACGATATGTCACACGTGAGAAAAGAGTATGAACTAACAAGAATGTTCTAATTTCGTCGTAAATTCCTTTCCTCGAACTAACAGGGAGAAGCGAATCATTGAGTGATCCAAGAATACTTTTTGCAACAAATTACTTCGTGTTCTCATCAATGGAAAGCTTATTTTGGTACTGACACGATGTGTATCTTCCATTTGGTGTTAGTTGTTCGCCACCGAGCGCACCATCTACCACAGCCAGCCAATAGGCCTGGTTGTGGCTGAGGACCGGGACACGGCCCAGGCTGCGGCCAAGCTGGTCCGCGTCTCCTACTCCGACATCAAGAAGCCCGTTCTGCATGCCAAGGACGCCATCAGAAATAACAGACTTGCGCAGTGTTTCATGGAGGACGGGCAGCCCTATGGAGGCCTCCACAAGCGAGACCCGTCCGTACAAGGTACTACCAGCCAGTGGCGCAACCGAAAATTTCGCGGGCGCCAGGATCCTTGACAAATAATTCCGGGGGGGAGGGGGGAGCAGACATTAATTATCAGCAATCTTCAAACTGGCCCCAAGCTCAACATTTCAGGGAGGGGGGCATGGCCCTCATGGCGCCCCCCATGGCTGCGCTACTGCCACAAGCTCATGGGTTTCCCCTTTCACGTTGTGTAAATTCAAATAGATAATTTACAATAGGATATAGCATGACTACAGGAGTGAGCCAGTAACCCATTTTCTGATTATTCGGGTCCCATGGCGTCAGAATCCAATCATACTCAGGAGTAAAATTTTGTGTAAGAAAACAACACCCACTATCATGGTCGTCAACTTCCGTAGACAACCACCTGTAATTAGTTTAAACTTACGAAAGTGGCGGTTTTAAAGATGTTTGGGTCCACGATTTGTCTTTTTTTCAATGAGAGGACTATTGAAGCCAATACATGTTCTTCCATCGTATGTTGACGCTTTTACGCTTCTACTGCGTTGGCTAAGGCAGTATCAATTGTTTTGTACATATCTAAACAAAAACGATTTTTACTTCTACCTAATAATTTAGTAATTTAGGAATTTTACCCTGATATCAGCCTAGAATTCCAGTCATACCTCAATTTAACACTGTAGAAAACTGGAGGGGGGGGGGGGATTTTTATTCTGCACTGTAGAGAAGATTTTTGAGAATATTCACAGTACCAATAGAGGCAACATTTTCAGTCAGCTGGTACCAGATGTTGATAATTTGAAATGTAGAATAATTTGGTGACTTATGTCCTAAGACATTTCTCGCTAGTCTCTGATCGTCATTTCCAGTGCAGGCATTATCCTCAGAGCCAAAAGGTTCTGTGGGTCCACATCAAAGCCATTGAGATTCATAGGTCTCATTCACCCGATCTTTAATTTGTGAAACTAAGCCAACCTCATCTCGTTTAAACGACCTTTGTTCAAGAGAGATGATGTCAGACCGTTCTGGAATCTTTTTCGTTGCGCTAGGCTGAGTTTTTTCTATTTTATGAATATCTGGTGGGAGAATCGGGGACCAAAATTCCACTGCGTATTCCAGATGTGTTTGGATTAGTATCTAAAAGAGAGGAAACTTCCAGTCTTTCATTTTGTAGAGAATTTTTTTTCCCTAGAGCCAAGAAATCTGTTCACATTTTAAAGAATTTACGGTTTACTTGCTTTGCTTGAGATCGTTAGCAATAGCGCCACGAAAATTTCAATTTGCTCCTTCACATCTCCAATAAGAGTGCCGCTCATTATACGCCGGAAGTGCTGATCATTAGTTTCAATGCGACTAATTCAGCACTCTTCTATTTTTACTCTAATTTGTTAGGTTTCGGTTTGGCGGAGAGGTCGACTGAGGTCTGTTTGGATGAAAACTCTGTACCATTCGGTGAGCGCCCGATGGTAGAATTACATGCTATTTGCGCACTTGTTGATTTCCTGACGATTCCGTACTCAATGTCATTGATGTCCATGATGAAGAGGAGTAGCCTGGAACGCTCCTTTGAAGGGTTATTGAGGTTATAATTGTGTCCCGCCAGTTATTGCTGGTGGATCGTTTCTTTTTGTTTGCAATCAGTATTTTGTTTTCGTTTATCGAGAATAGTTTCTCTCCACACACCAAGGACTTTTCTCTATCCATAACCCTGAGGTGAGAACTTCATGTAAGACTTTCTGAGAATTGGGATATGCGAGTTTAGTGAGAGGCCAAGTAGCACAAAATGATGGTATGAACTACAGTTATACGTTCTCAATCAACTCAGACTGTTCAAATTCTTGTTATAGTTTCATAGTGGAATGTCATAGCCTATGGTACATGAAAAATTCAAAAATTATCTAAGGATGAAAGTTGATACTGTAGAAACAAGTATAATATTGTGGTTAACAATACTTTACTACACATTACACAACAATGATTGTATATTTGGTTGAATAGCCTTTGTTGGTAACTACTGCTTTAAGGCGTTTTGGAGCAACCAAACGTTTTCGTATTTTCCGGATTATTTTCTTTCGTTCTTCTATGTAGCTTTTTCCAGTTTAGTAATATTTTTAAGGAGTCCTGTGTCCAGCCTCCAGCATCTGTTTTCTCAACCAATTCTTACCGGATTCATGTCAAGGGATTAGCAAGGCCTGTATAGAACAGTCATCCTCTTCTCTGAGACATTGTTTTGTTGCATTCCCTCTATTTTTAGAATCATTGTCATTCGCTTCAGAGCACGTTCCAATTTCAAAAAGGCAGCAAAGGCCAATAGGTACTAATCCAGTATTTTTCACTTTTTCTCGTTCTTTATGCGTCTAAAAATTCCGTGGAGTTAGCCTACACCAGAAGAGCAGAAAAAACCAACACAAGGAAAGCAGCTCCACAGAACTCTTCCACTGAAATATGCACTTAGGAATACACGCTTTCCTCTTTTCGCTAAGCGTGGTTGATATGACACCGTTCAAAACGTTCAATTTTAGTTTTGTCTGACCGCGTAACAGTATCCCGTACCGATACTGGACATAAACGCCTACTGGCGTACGTCAATCAATCCAGAGTTTGACTCATCTTAAAACGAGTCTCACTTGAGGAGAGTGGACGGAGGCCATCATATCACAGTGTCCTGCTTATCTATTCTTCATTCGTCCAGGACAGCCAATCAAATTGACGCGCCAGATCAAGGGGGAAGTGGAGATCAACACGCAGTACCACTTCCCCATGGAGCTCGTGATCGCCCGCGCCATCCCCATGGAGGACGGCTATGACATCGTTTGCTCCACGCAGTTCACCAACGAGACGCAAAAGGCCGTCGCTGACGTACTCAACCTACCCGCTCATAGGTGAGTCGAACCGGGAACATCAATTAGACGTACGTTTGCAATTTAGTATGTATTAATTACCAACTTCTACATCTCAGTTGTACTGAAGTTTCATAATCATTGGTAAAAAATAAATATTGTTCAATCCTATGAAAATTTTCACAGGTAACAACAAACTTCAACCATTGATTCAGCCAAAGTTTTTCGCTCTGCTCAGCATAGAGGAAACTAACCAATATTTGCAAATTGTGAGAAGCCGTTTGCTATCTTTCACTGACACTGAAATGATTTTCCGTTTCACAGTTTTCCTCTGTTCGGTGATCGTAAAAGCTGATGGGGCACAGAACAATCAATGGAAGATTCTCTCACGCGTATTCGTGTGAGCTGTGAATTGTAAAAAATTATATGGTTCAGGTACAATAATTACACCAAAAATCGATTATCAGCAAGCCCCCTAGTTATGATCACAACATGATATTGATTACACTGCCTCTCAGTGTTGCGCCTTTGTAAACACAAGCGATGTTAGTCATTGATCTTTTGATTAATCAGTCATCTCTGCACGATTCTCAAGGCAACACCTTATTTTAAATATAATGCTGTTGACATCTTCACAGCTTCAATTGATATCTTCACGACAATGTCATGACCTCGTGATTTTAGCCACTTTTCACATGATGTAAAAAATTAATGACCCTCGTCATAACAACGAAATTATGTAGAGTTTTTTATTTGATCTACATCTTCGTCATCGCCAGATCTTTCGCTTTCTATCGTACAATCGTTAAGCCCACGTCTTCGATATTTAAATTTGGACACAGTCGTATGCCGATCTTGAATATTCTTCTAATACATCTTTGTTATATTATATTGAAAACAATTAATTTGCCGTTATCTATCCCCAGTTTATCTCAACAATTAAAAAATTCAGGTATAATTTTCACTAGGATAACTTCGTTTACAGTTTTGGCTTGATGGCAAAATACAGGTTTTAGAATTAGTTATCACGATGAGGGACGCTCTGACGTTAATTTGATCAATAGCAGGATGTTCTTCAAATTTCCGTTAAAGATCTTCTAAAATGCAGGTATCTACTTTAATGTTGACTAACCTTTTGTTTGTCTTAAAGAATCGAAAATTAGACAACATTAAAAAAATTATCGCTAGCGTTATTGAGGAAATTATTTAAATATAAAGCAACGTTTTTGCAGTTGTGGAGCCCAGTTTTTCTTTATCGTTAATTTCACTGGAAACGCTAAGCCTTTGAAGGAATTGAGCGCGCCAGTTCGGGGAGAGGGATACTTGCTACAACCCTAAGTGCAAATAGTTGTTGGAGTGCGTCTCCATCCATAAATCATTCTACCCGCCTTTATGGACCGGTTTGTGAAGGTCACCACAGTGCTAGAATGGAGTGATCGCTTTGCTGTCGATTCCAGTCCAATGAGGATCCATGTAACACAAATTCCAGTATAAATGTAAATTATCCAGCTTGATGGAGTCCATCCCAGTCTTGTATCACTCACGACTCATCCGAACCGAAGCTGCATCACGTTCTGCGTCTAAGACCACAACTCCTCAGAAAGTATCCTAACTTTATCTGACAAACTTATCCATCTTATGTATAATCCGGCTAATTTTCATGTCATCGAAAATCCTCTCTTGTATGCATGTGTCAATTAGGTGCAATAGGTGCTACATTTCCAGCCTGAAGTGTGGTGAAAACCTTACTTCGTCTCATGCCACTGTTTTTGAATGCCACCTGAAAGTATTAATATCTTAGAATAAAAAGAAAAACCAGAGTAAAAATGAACATTACGTTTATTGCATACGTTTCGGAATTTTAAAATTCCATCATCAGTGCTGAAACAGGAGAAAAGAAAACTTTAAGATCCTAAGAAAAACACACATATATTCCACATAATTCTCTTAATGTCTAAAAACCCTAATTTCTATTCTTTCCTACACAAACAGCTTCATACTCACAATTTACATAAACACATATGTACACGCTAATCCTGATACGCCCAGTGAGCACACGCTATGCTTACACACACACACACACACACACACACACACACACACACGCAGAATTACGTCAGTAGGTGGGGGCAATTCATAACTTTACGGCACTAATGTCTTTGTTGAGGTTAGGTTCATGAGTGAATATGAAAAGGGACTCTAAAATTCTAAGGTCATGCTCACTATTAGCTCGGCATGAAGTTGAAAAATTAGTGTTTTTGAATGAATGGTTTGACTTCTCGCAGTGATCTCTAATTGCTGATTGGGGCGGAAGGGTTAGTGCACGACCGGTTCTATGAGATATTC
>JACJUY010005206.1:0-18623 GCA_014220935.1 Platorchestia sp. MABIK
AACCAATTCCTCATCCGTCACTTCCTCAATATCGGAAGGGAGAGTGGAGGACAATTGTCTATAGGCCTGTGGAAGGCTACTCAACTGAGGAATGGTTTCCACTAGGAAGGCTAGGTCACAGCCAGGAGAAAGAGCTTTTTTTCGCAGAGCGGTAATACTACACTTTACTCCCCGCAATTTTATGCTAAGGGCTGCAGCCTTAATTTTTTCGTTCATGGTGATAATAAATTATACATGTTTAGGCTTATGAGAATAACGTACATCTAATAAATTTTGCACTTGGCAAATGGACAATTCACATCCTCAAGAAATACAAGAAAAATATTAATAATACAGAAAATACATAAATGTTCACATACCCCACCAAATATTTTTTAAATTCAGGGCATTAGAAAATTTTCACACAATTACACACAAAAGGCCAATTCTGACCGCGAATATTCTTATTAAACTTACACTTATACACACATTTTAAAGTTGAGTGCAACAACGAAAATATGCAAGGTAAAACGGGCTAGAACCTATAATCAAAAAGGTTTAGCAACAATAAAGGTACCTTGAATAAAACACTAAAGGTGGCACTCAACTTAATAGACCTTAAACTAGTGAGATGAAACGAGCTACCGGCCCCGGACTCCGGACAGCACAGCTGCAGCTTAAGAATTTTCAATTTTTTCAGAAAATTTTTTAAGTTTTATAATATAATTTTTAATGAAGAAAAGTTATTGATTTATTTAAATAGAAACGGAAATGTTTCAAAGAAGAAAAATAGAAGCCAGGATTTTACCTGCCGAATTCCAGCCTAGCTCTCTTGCGTCCACAGGACGTTGCAAAAAAGGCCGGCTGAATGCCGTTCTTCAGGCAAGACTGCTTTCCGCAGTTTTTTTTTTAAATTGAGAACATTTTGTTCTTCTAAAAAGTTACACCTTTAAATGAAGAAGTGTTTTTAACTTCTAATAAACAATTCGAGTATAATCTTCGAATAAACTATCCGAAGCTANAAGTGTGCAAGATAAGGGTTGTCTTGCACGGGACTCTGGTAAGGAGCAAGGCTGGATTTGCGACAACAACGAAGGCTTGGCGGAGAGGGGAACGCTGACAATTTGTTCACGAGATGACGTTTTTGAGATGATGCCGTTATTAGAGAAAGATTTGTTTTGAAGGGAAGGCTTTCAGAATATTCGAAGCATGCGCGTAAATGACGTCGCAGATAACTCGTGGTGAATATAATGCTTCTTCAAGTAATGTCACTACAGTTCTTTTTGGAGAATCGAAGTGATTACGCAGGCCTGTCGCATCATTTGTTCGATATCTCTGAAATATTCTCAACTACATGCAGGTTATGATGATCATAACACGCACCAACACCAATGCATAACAATCACTAAAATGATTATAAACTGCAGTTCACGTCATCGACAAGTTTTTGCTAGCGTTGTAGTTCATGATAACCATTAGAGGTTTCGATATTTTGTTGTCTAAGTGTTACATGAGTCAAAAGTCTTTTTTTCTAGAGCTTGTTTGTTTCCTAGATATATTTAGTACAAAGATGGAATTTCTATGGACAATTGAACCTTATTTACTACTGCTATGGCAAGGCAAAAACATAAAATATGCTGTCCGACTTAAATCTCTCTTCCGCAGTTCGTGCCATTCATTGACGAGTGTAAGACCAACGGGAACAAGTATATGTAATAAGTCCTTGTACTTTGCGAGGATTCTTTTCTAATTAGTAGTACGCTTCAGAAAATGTAGAATCTCGATTTCGAACAATGAACTTGACAGAAGTTCCGAACGGCGGCAGCATTAAGGTCGCATTGGAGTTTTCATTTCTGTATAGTCCATTATGAAATATGAGATTCTCTTGAAAAAAGCCAGTTGAAGTTCTATAAGTTGAAGTTCTTTTCCCAAAGTGTAATTCAGTAGTGATAAGTAAGGTAAATAAGTTCGCATTTTTTTATTAAATTTTCTGCTGTTTCAAAATGCTAGCATGTAACATTTTCATACCGTGAAATTAGGCTGAATCAGAAATCCCTGTGCTTTTCCTTCAATTTTGTCTAAATTGAAGTTTCTATTTATATACAGTTGGCTAGAAGTTTCATACTAATTAGAAGTTCATAAAGAGAGCATTCACATTCCAGAAATTGGGCCGTGTTTTTGAGCATTTCAATAGTGTGACAGATTTCAGATTAATTTAATTCATTTTGAAATTATTCTAAACATTGTAAATTTAAAGCCCGGTAAATAAACGAAGCTTTGCAAAAAGTTAACAGCTTAAAATATTTGAAATACTTGCCTGTAACCCTGCCAAAATAAAGCTAAGAAACGATTAAAAGTGTTTTACAGCTTACTAATCCTTCGCTTTGTGCTCAGCACTCATTTTTTGAAAGAACCTCTGTAGGAAATGAATTATTTTGTGTTTTCATTTCAATATTAATTTTTTGCTTCATTTTAGTTTTTTATTTTGAGCCAAATTTAGCGCTCCCATAATTATCCAAGTTGTCGTCGCATTCAAGGCTTAAGATGATGTTTAATTAATTTACATCCGTTATAGGAAGGTGACAAGAAGGCCTTTGAAGCTGATTTCAAGATCAAGCTTCAGAAGTGTGCCACCATTGTAGGTGCAGGACCTTACACGGCTGGACAGCAGGTTAGTTCGAATGATTTTGTGTTTTCGATTGTTCTTCTGTCTTTGGGAAACAATAATTGTAAGCCCTTGGGTGTGAAACTCATGGAAAGGCTGATTTTATCCCTAGAGCACCTTACCAAGCTAAGTTTCTATTCTACGCAAATCCGAATTTTGCGCCTTGGTTTTCCAGCGTTGTCTGCTCGAAACTCTTCTTTGGCCATGCTTTTATGCATATTCTCTTTTAACGGAAGTGGTGTGCCGTAGAAATTGACGTCACTTTGTCACGGACTTCTTCTTAAAATCGGCGACATTTCTTAATGTATGTACTTTGTGTGCACCTTAATTTATTTGTTACTCCTCCATAAGCAGAGCTAATCATTATATTTTCTCCAAGCGAAGGCTGCCTGAATCACAATGAATTGAAGTTTTGTTTCTTTAACTGGCTGTGAATTAGAATGTTGAAATTGTTCGAAATTGACCGAGGGCGAATTATTTTAGAATAAAAGAAGTTATTCGGTGAAATTTTACAGTTTGTGTTTAATATGAGACACTTTTAACGACAAGTGATTTTGTTCATAAAATGACACTCAAAAAGTCTTTCACTTTTAAAGTAAATTATATGTCGTTGGTTTTTCATTTACATATATAATCTGGATGACAATAATTAGTTTTACATTCGCTGCCGTTAGGGGATAAAGTTTGTTTTCAAACTCCTCAGCTAGGAATCTCCGTACTTTTTGCTTGACAGTAAAGAAAAAGTGAAAGCGTTTTGTTTTTCATAATGAAGAGAATTCCGAGTATCAAAAGGCCCACAACATTGTAAGTTAGATAGGTTGAAGTAAAATATGAAAAAATGAAACACAGTTGAAACATTTATCAGTATACATTTGACAATCTAAAATTAGCATACGTTTGGAGAGCAGACTTCTAGTCCAATACTGTGAAGCGCTTAATCTGTTTTCTTTATTTACGTATCATGAACAGAGTTCATGCTATTTGCTGCTTCGTTTACTAGGTCATTAGATAGGATTTAATTTCATTATTTATTTGCACTGAATTATTTCATTCTCATGATATCCGAGGCAAATAATTGTTCTGAGTTAATATGGTTTGCGTTACTGACATTCTGCAGAAAAATTTAGTACCTCTGCATTGCAGCGTGAAGAGTTCTCTTGCTTGTATTGAAAGTTGTATTCTGCAATTTCTATTGTAAAGTATAAAAATTACGTGTTAGTTGCATTAGAGATTAATGATACCGTCGCCCTTTTTTGTCTCTCTCAAGTGATCTTACTGTTAGGAAGGAATTAAGGCATCGTTTCTTTCTTCATTCTAGATTTCGTATTCGGACTTTTTACTCCTGGAGCTGTTGGACCGCTACCTAGCGTACTCCTCCACTGCTCTGGATGAGTTCCCGAGCTTGCAGGCTTTCCAGAAACGCATGCTCGACCTACCTGGAGTAAAGAAGCGTCGAGATTCTCCTGAGTTCCAGAAGATAAAGACGAGGCATTTCGGAAGATCTGCTAAGTTTGGTCACGGAGAGGAGTCCTATTAGTTCTGAGAAGCCCAGACGGCGACCAGATGCTTTGTTGCACACCATTCGCTGTACTTTAATCAAGTCATAGACACACAGCTGTTCAGACTTATTATGGAGATGTTGTCAAATATTTCCTGCGCTTGTGATCGTATTTTCAAATAGTACTCATTTCATTACATAAGAACTTTATTCGAGGTATGAATACCAATACAAATTATTTTCAGAGCATAGATAAGTTTTGTGTTGATTAGCTTTACAGATTTTCATGATTTTGAGCGATTCAAGGAAAATCATTTCTTTGGAAAAATTAATTCGCGTACTGGCTTTTGAGTCGATGATACAACAGTTATTTCTCAATGGTTTTAAATTTGTAACAAAAGATGTACATTGGAATTGGTACCTAGCTTATTCATTTCTCGACTTTCAAAATTCGAATTGATTACGCAGATCTTTCCTAGCAGTTTCAACAGATATTGAAAAATTAGTAGGTCATCGAGAGAATATACTTTCACTAAATTCGTTTACGTTTAAAAACTATTATGTTATAAAAGACATCACCAAAAATTGAAGTTTTTTACTCTGAAAAACAATTGAAAATTCCTTGTTTCTACGGAAATTTTCGTCGTTTAATATCATGAAACTTGCACAAAATTCAGTGAAGCCCTGTGGGTTTTCATTACTTGTGAACAGAATATTACCATTATAGTAAATTTTTCTTTGTGATTTTTAGATTTTTAGCTTCGGGATAATAATGAATACAGCAAAAAAATAAGGTGATGAAAAGTGAAAACTACTTAAACCTGTTGAACCAAATTTGAAGGCGTTATGCAATAGAACCAAACGCTGAAAATGAGCAAATAGCAGAGCATTTCTAAACATCGTCACTAGCCCTTGTAAATGGTGGCTTAGGGCTTTTGGAACAATGAGGAGTACTCAACAACGTTGAATTTTTCGGGTTTATTCGAAAACAAATTCTGAAGTTCACGATGAAAAACCAGTTTCGTCTCGTGCTATGCTCGAACCCAATTACTTTTCTACAGTATCGCTAAAAGCTGAAATAAAATGCACAATGAGTTCAATGAGCACTCACTATATCAGAATCCGACGTTGTACTCGGGTGAGCTAGTATTAGGGTACTAAACTAGTAAGCATACTCACTAAATTTAGGTGACGAATGTGCAGTTAAAGAAGCGCTGTGAATAAAACTTGTTAGTTCACGCTGAATTCGTACCAAGACGTTAGAGTGACCCAATTGATTTTCTATCACTCTTCCGAGACAAAAGAAAGCACCTGTTCTTTTTTTGAACAGAGAGGCAGGTTGTTCCTCACTGTGGATAACTTGAATAGAATTATATTTTACCTCATGCATCTTAAAATGAACGCACATGCACTTATAGAGGGGTTGAGATGAATTTAGGGTTAATAATAAACATGTAGTTTGCCACGTACATCTTACATCACGAGATTTGAAACTAATAAACCTAAATACATTAACAATTGAACGGGCCTTGTTTTAGAGACGAAAACCGATCGTGATTTCTTTACCTTACGTAGATTGTAATGTAATACGAACGTAAAACCTCCCTAAAATTTGTTTCTTTTATTTTCTCCGTTTATCTTGGATTTCCATCTACGATGGAGATAGCAATGGAAAGTTTTTTATAATTTTAATTTTGTCGCTGTGTCTCAACGCTTTCAACTTCTCAAATTTTTTTTGTAAAGTTTGTTCTTATGAACTGATTTCATTTCACTTTTTAGGCATTTCATCTAAAACTTAGAGATACTAAGATATGTACAGTAGAATTGGCCACTATCGTGAAAAGTTGATCGTTCATTTTAAAAATTATGGATCGTAAATCATTATACGTATAACGTTAGAACTGCTACAGATGATCTGAAATGACACTGGCTACGTGTCGAAAATATTGCGTGAATAATCAATTGCGCAGACTTGCTTAAACTGAATTTACAGGTTTTACCGAATTCAAATCAATAGAATGGAATTTAGTTACAAGGAAATCACTTGCAAACACCAAAATGTGCAAAATCGACAAGAGAATTTCAGGCATATTGAGTGGCCGCCTCGGTGAAGTCAGTGCCCGAATTAATTTAAAAATAATTGAAAATCATGATACTTTTGATTTCAGTTTTAAATAAAACGTCAATGAATTCCATTTAAAAAACGAACTGAACTTCGTAAAAATTAGGCGGAGTAAAAATAACGATTCAAATTTTATACGTTCATTTCATTTCTCAAATTTTAAAATGGGCTCAGAAGTGTAAGGGTGCTCGGAGATCTCTCGCAGGAACAGTTGCTCTCTTAAATCTCGTGAGTTTTTAGGAGATTGGCAACCTGGTTCGTAAAGGATTATACTACGAAGCGCACCGTGGAACTAATCCGAAGTATAAGATTTCCTTTCCAAAGACCCCTTAACGGCAACTCCTAAAGAGGAAACTATAACGGAATTAGGAAATCAAAATATACGTTCAACTTAGTAAGAAATATCAAAATATCAAATGAACGACCGACTGCACAGCCCTCTCTGCGAGCTGAGGAACAAACCATACACGTAGAGGTTGACTAGGGCAAAAACTTTACAGTTGAAATGATAACAATTTAGCCAAGAATAATTATGCACTCGATGGATCGTCAACAACTTCAAAAATTCTCATGAAAATTAGATGAATGCAGTTGTAAGTGCTTAGCTTAGGCATGGAAAAGAAAATACAATAGTTTTTTCCGTTTTAAAAGACATAGGTTCAGATGAACTTTGAGAATTAAGCTTGCAGAGAGAGTGAGAACCCACCTACTGTAATTTCCAGGAGCTCCTAGTTTCTTCAAAGAAATTCACGTTCAAGCTGTTGTATAGAGTTTCGTATTCTTGCGGGTACTTTACGTAGTACTCTCGCAAGCCACATATGCTAGAGCAAGCATGAAAATTATAAGATTTTTCTTTATTTTCAATTCATACATGTTTTGTAAACAATGATGATAAATTAAATCTTAAGAAACGAATGTTGAAGCAGAGGTTTGATACTTTGTTAAAAAATTACCATAACAACATTCAGGTCAGAAAAGGGAAGTTTGAACTACTGAGATTGAAAGGAGAGAACACATTAGTGACGAGAGACAATGGGGTGACAGATGGGGAAATGTGAATCAAAGAACCTCTCTTAAAAGTACCATCCGGGATTTTGACCTTTTTTCGTGTCGATTCGATTGAAAATTGGTCAGTATATGTATTTTTTGAAAGTAAACCTTTTTTACTCGTGTCATTTTTCAATTTAGGCCATTTTTTTTAATAAAAATGAGTTTTTTGATACATTTTTTGTATATTTCAAGACGTATCTCCTCATTGAATTTTGATGCTAGAACAAAACCAAAGACAGTTTTAGAATCCTTGGAACATTTCTAACAAAGTTACACGATTCAGTTTTTAAATTTTGAAAAAAAATTTCTATGTGAAATGCGAAACTTTATAATAACATTTCAAACAATTGTTATTATAAAGTTTCGCCTTAGACAAAATTTCTTTTTCAAAATTTAAAAATTCATTCAAATAACTTTGTTAGAAATGTTCCAAGGATTCTAAAACTGTCTTTGGTTTTGTTCTAGCATCAAAACTCAATGAGGAGATACAATTTGAATGGTAGAAATGTATTATTATTCAGGAGAGCCCAAAAACAAAATATACTATTGAATTGCAATATAACTGACAATTTATGTACATGAATGCAGTTTCTTTGATCAATTTTCATGTGCGAATAATGTGCAATGTTTTCCTAGTAAATTTCAATGTAACATAAGAAATATCGTGCATAAAAACAAATAGAAATATATTTTATTTGAGAACTCACCATGTAGCTCATATACATATATAGGTCCGGGATTTTCAACTTTCGTCGTCCGATTCGCTTGAAAATTGGTCAGTATATGTATTTTTTGAAAGTAAACCTTTTTTACTCATAAAACTTTTTCGATTTAGGCCATATTTATTTTTTTAAATTTTTTAAATTAAAATGAGTTTTTCCATACATTTTTATGTATATTTCAAGACGTATCACCTCATTGAATTTTGATGCTAGAACAAAACCAAGACATTTTTAGAATCCTTGAAACATTTCTAACAAAGTTATGTATAGTTGCATTCAAATTTGAGAAAAACAAAAAATTTATATGGATCCAAACCCAAAACTAATTGTTTGAAATGTTATTAGAAAGTTTCGCATATCACAATCACAAAAAATTTTTTTTTCAAAAAGTTCGAATTGAAATGAATAACTTTGTTAGAAATGTTCGAAGGATTCTAAAACTGTCTTTCGTTTTGTTCTTGCATCAAAATTCAATGAGTAGTTACGATTTGAATGGATCCTTTTCCAACAAAAAAAAACATACTCAATTATTTATGATTTTGGCCCCCTTTTGGACCCCCCCCCCTGGGAAGGTTCTGGTGTCCGGAGCGCCATAATATATCATGGCACAATAACCCATACCCTAAGGATCCTTTTTCGACAAAAAAAGAAACACACTCAATTTTTATGATTTTGGCCCCCTTTTGGACCCTCCCGGGGGGGGGGGTTCTGGTGTCCGTAGCGCCATAATATTTCATGGCACAATAACCCATGCCATAAGGATACTTTTTCGACAAAAAAATATTTGAGTCAGGGGTGCCGCGGGGGCCCAATTTGGCCTCGGATGGTACCCTTAAAGCGGATGTTAACCTTCCAAAGGCAAGGGATGAACACAGTGAGTATTACTAAAACCTTGTGTTAGTTTTAAGTGTAAAGACAGAATAAAATATTTTAAGTTTAGTTACACATTATGAGCAAACTCTGAAATGAAATAAATCAAACATAGATTCTATCGTCTTATTGAAAGCCTTCTGGGGTTCTTGGACAAGGGGTGTGGAGGACCGCAAATTGAATTCTGATCGTATAACTGCGACGTGTTTCGCCTGTCTGACACGCAATGTGCGGGTAGCACGGCCGACATATGGTCGGAGCACACAGTATAGATCTATATTTGTTTACGAGACAAAAGCGGAAGCTCAAAAGAACATCTTCCTCATTTTACAGTAAATAAAAAATATTTCGGGTGTTGGCTAGCACAATAGGAAATGGAAAATGGGAAAGATGATGCTGATAGGTGCACTTTAAGTTTCAATTTTTTCGATTGCTGACAATATGTGGAATATTAATTGATGAACATTATCATTTCATCAGTGGTCGAGGTAGGAGGAGTAAAACTATATTTTATATTCAGAAAGTATTCAATATTAGCCTAGATCGAAGCCGGAGCGCATCCATTTGACGTAAAAAATTATTTTAGAATGTGCAGCAGATTCACCAGCTTAGCGATTTAACCAATGGAATTCAGAAGTAAAATAGAAAACAGGAGAAACTTCCATCACAGCTACCGTCAATTTGAGCGAGTGTTCGGGGAATGTTTACTACGGCTCGCACAGAGCAGGGGAATGTAAAAATTCACTACAAGAAACTGTCGGGATGAATGAACTAAGAAATCTCCGGTATGGACTGAAGCGGTATTTTATTATTAACATTGAGAAATTATTCATGGGCTTACGTCTTAAATTTAGTGACCAAGATGTGAAACTAAGGATGAGGCAACGTCATTTGTGTTGTAAATATGTGCGTCGTGCTTTCCAAGGACGATTGAAAAACGATAACGAAATGAACAGAACGCACATTTCCAAAACATAAGACATAATGCCTAGGCGATGGTCTTAGAATAATTTACGATACAGATGATTAATAATTCCTAGAAATAAATTATTGCACTACGCTATTTTTAGGTTATCTAAATATTTCAAGTACTGGTTTGAAATAAAGAGTACAGGTAGTTCAACAGGTAGAGAAACTATCTGCAAATTACACCTATCGTTCGTCAGATCAGCCCATTTCTACCCAGTTATCCCCCTCCAAACACTATCTCCATTGGCTATCTCTAAATTGCAGAGGGTACTGAATATAGCTCTTACGTTTATAACCAATACAAGCCGTATGGATCGGATTTCATCAGAAACACTACATGATCAGTTCGCCATACCTCCTATAAATATTCTGTTACATGATCATGCTCGCACAATCTAATAAAATCTGCAGCTATTTGACAGTGAACTATTTGATCAGTTATCATTTCCACCAGACCTTGTGGACACTTAACATTCGCGGTTCAAGAGCTCTAGACTTATCGCATTTGGGCCCCTTCAAACCTGAAATATACCTAGGTATCACATGAGTAGTATTTTCGGGTGACCCACTGCGGCTTATGCCACCTAGTGATCGTCTGTTAGGCGACAGGCGCCGATCTCGCGTGGAGTGTAGACAGCCCCCTAATGTCAGTATCACAAATTCTATCTGTGATTCGAGGGGATGACCGAACACCAATCTATCTTGCTTAGTTACTTTCTTTTTGCTTGGGGTTTTGACGAGCGGTAGGCACGGTCGTCTCTCCCCTTCCCTGAGTAGGAAGTCAAAACCCCCAACACAATCTGATAATCTGTTATCTAAAAGAATTGCTAACCAGACTGCTCACACTCTCCTCTGTGGTGGTCTCAACAAGCCGTTCGCTTTTACACCAACACACAAGCCTCGAGGCGCTACCCTGCGCAACAGCAGGCTTCGAGGCGCCAGTGCCACCCCACGCAAGGGGTGAGCTTCGAGGCGCCACCCCGAGTAGCGGCGAGCTTCGAAGTGCTACCTAACCACCAACCAATGGGGACGCCTGCTCAGCGAGTTACCTCACTCACCATGTCCTATATAACGATGTGCAGTAGAAGGCTAGAAGCTCGGCCAGTCAGTCTTCTCACAGCGGCTCCGATATTTACATCACGCCGAAGACGCTCCGCACTCAACAGTCACTCAACGCCACCATCTGCGCTGTAACTACACGTCATCTGCTGTCCTCCAAGGCGTCTCTTGGTGGATTACTACCTGGCTGTATTATTTTCCTCGTGTGCCATTATTGTCTGCAATATTCACAATAAAACGGGATTTATTCCAGTTGTATTTTCTTACCCTGTCGGATTCGTTGGAACCTCAGGCGGTCGCCTAGGGCATTGATATTCCAAGTCCTTAGGACACCATGACGGTTCCCCCGTGAAGCCGGTACCCATTTCCGACACCTGGGTTGAGTGGGGTATTGTGCTTGAGCTCTCCCTTATACCCAACAGGGAAAATCGCCGCGCCAGTGCCGGGATACGAACCCTCGTCTCCAACATGCTAGGCCGATCCCTTAACTACTGTACCACTGCGAGCATAAAACTGGTGACATACAAACAGCGTCAAATTACAGGCCCATTAGCCTTTTACCTGTCCTGTCCAAAATATTGGAAAAAGTAGTGACGAATCAACTGTCATCTCACTTGGACGAGGCAAATTTACTTCATCGAAATCAATATGCCTATAGGAGGAAGACTAGCACTCAAGACGCCCTGCTCAATATCACTGAAAAAATATACATCGATATTGACCAAAAAAATGTAACACTTTTGCTGCTACTCGATCTCTCTAAAGCATTCGACAGCGTCGAACATGATCAATTCTTACGAAAAATACTGAACTTAGGAGTTGATACGCATTGGTTTAAAAGCTACCTATCAAATCGATCTCATGCAGTCCTCTTAGAAAACAAGTTGTCCCCATTCCTTCAAAATAACTTTGGTGTTCCTCAAGGATCCATTCTGGGTCCGCTATTGTTTTCGAAACTTTTCCAAAAGCCCAAACTCGAATTGAGTATCCGTGAATGTGCTTTCTACCGCATTGAATCGTGAAACTGGAAAATAGTCATCAGATGTAATGAGTTGTGATCAATTTTATCGTGCAAAAACAGAATGGTGCCCTCTGTAAACTCTGTTCAGACTCGAATTTTGTGTTACAGCCCTCAGTGCCACCTCCCCCCCCTCCGTGGTGAACCGCAACACTCCCTCCTCCCTCTTCCGCATCCTCTTGTCACCCCCACCGACGTGAAATAGAACAAGCCTACCACGAATACTACCGTGGAAACAAAAAAGACCCGATGCAGTAGCAAAGTTGAATTTTGTGAACACTAACATGAAATACAGTGATAAATTTTATGAAATTCTCATCTGTTATTGCAAAAAATTATGTTGAGTGTCTATGAATTTGAGTTGAGTGTCTATAAGTTTCTTTTCATCGCCTGGCAGTTTATTTTCATCTCATTTCAAAGGCGATGTCACCTAGGTCTCCTATTTTTCAACCCATTGTTACCAAACGCGCAACAGAATAGAAATTGTACTCTGGCAAACTCGTATCTCGTAAAAATGAATTTCAGTGATCATGTTTTTGTTAACGCTTTTTCTGCTAATACAACCTGAACATTTAATTTTCAAACGCGTACCATCGACTTATGATGCACCATATTGGCTGTGATTATTCTCTCGATGAACAAATTTGGTTAATTAGTGACTCAAATTCAAAGAAGGGGTTAAGAAAAAATAAAAAAATTCTTCCTCTTTTCGTGACGAAGAAACTTCAACATTCATTGAATAAGACTTTAAAAATTAATTACATCGATTGATTGGAGGTATTTTAAAAAAATTGCCATGCTATAATAGTCGCTAACGTATATCTGTGTTCACTGCTGAAAACATAACTCCACAATGCGAAGCGAATTTTCAGCAATATGACGTCTTTTGAGTAGCTCTGCATAGCAATCTTCTCGGGGAAAAATTGCAGTGTTATTTTTCACAAGCATGAGAGCTAGAGACGCTAAGTTGGCTCACCGCAAGCATCCTGCTTCTACTCCTTCCCTTCCCCCCTCCCATCCCTGTCTATCCTTTCTTCTTTTTGCCTCTATCCCTCCCCCTCTTTCTTACTGGTGGCTTCCCTTCATCTGGCATTAAAAGGCGGTCTTTCTTGCTTTCAAATGTGAACTAGCAGCGCAATCCCTTCATCAGCACATATTTCAATAATGGCTATCTTTCCTGTTGAAAATTAGTGTCAACTTTTTAACTTCTTCTGAATAAACAAAATAAATTCTTCTTTCGGTAAAATAGTGATCCACCAGTTAACTTTGGTGAAATAGTGACGTAAAAAGGGAAAGAGGGAATACAAAGTCTTGTAATTGTGAAACGTTAGGAGACTGAGTAAGTAATATATAACATCCTGCACTGGTCTGAAACAATAGACCTCTATGCAGGCCCTGTTAGCGTCCGCACTCCGCACCTCTTCCTCCCTCCTCCCCCACTTCCCTTCTGTCTACCCTCTCTCCCACACTTCCTTGTTCCCAAACCTGTGGTCAAATGAATGTAGCAGAAATTCGTTTGCATATGGTGTCCTTTCATCTTCCTCGACCATCAAAAAGTCATGTTTCCGGGTGTTTCTGAATTTAAATGATGAGATCACTGATCACTCATTTTCGAACGACACTGATCACTCAGTGACCAAAACCAAACTTATCTTCCCCTCTATCCAAACGTCCGAGACAATTTCACGATGTATCCATATAAAACTCGCTCAGCCACTCGTAAAGCGGCTTTATCTGGAGAAATAACATTCCTCACGCCGTCGCTTGAAAACTCAAAGCCAAATAAGCAAAATATATCTGAACCGTTCATAAAACGGAAACGAAAACCACCAAAAACGTCATGCGTAAAATCGCTCGTTCAAAAGCCTCTACCGCTCAAAATGACAGAAGCGACACCGATGGTAAAGCAGTGCGACGTCTACAAGAGCACTGCAACCCATCCAGCATCACCAGAGATGACCGACAGAGAGTCGACTGAGAGTCAAATCTCGAGGTCACTCGTCACGGACAAAAATCTCCCAAGCACTGCTGGTAGCAATCAAATCTCAATACCAGCATCGCACGCAGTCGAAACAAGCCCTAGCAAGAGCAAGGAAAAAGTCCCTGCGCCTGAACTTCACTGTTCAAACAATCCTGGAGAAGATACATCAGCGAAAGAGTCACCAAAAATTTCACGTGTTACGATGGATAAAAATGTAAATTTGTCACTAGCTACCGAAAATGATGCCATGAATGAGCCTAATATTAGCGGTTCTAATATTTATAATTGTAGCGATCATGATTACCTGAATATTGCATCAAGCAACTTGCAACCACTTCAAATTTCTGTGTCAAATATTATTCATCAGGTAAATAATAACCTGTCTCTCACTGCAGCCCACTTAACGAAAATGTCAAAACAGCGGACGCCTCCAAGTCCACTTTCGATATCTTCCACCGCTTCAAGTATTAAGCTCATTACAGATCTTTAAAATTGTACTCGCATGTAAGCTCTTTTGATTTTACGCCGAAGATCCCGTCTTGTGCAAGTCAATTTTTTGACTCACAGTGCAAAAAACTTTTGGATACATTTCTTGTCGGAGATAAAATTCTCACGACGGTCCAAAGGAGTGACATTGACAGCACTTGTAAAATACGAACTGTAATTTCCGGTCGTGTTGATGACCTTCCTGACGCAATTGGACAAATGCCTCAATTTACCAACTACATCATTTAACTGAGAGATTTAAGCTTCTCGCGACCTAACATTACTAAAATTAAAGAACTTATCTTGTCTAAGAATGCCATTGCTCGTATTTATGTAGTAAGTGCGTGTAGCGGTGGGCAATTGTATCAGGCGCTGAATTTGTACAAAAATAACGGTATTAGATTGATTCCGCTCCGAACAAACGGTGCAACTTATCTCATGACTTGCAACGATGTTCGTACTTGGCCTAGTACCAGAGAAGAAACCCACCATTTTCTTCAACAGATTGCTCTTAGATCGAGTCTAAAACTCACTTTACAATCTAGCTCGTGTATCATAAACTCCAATAGCTTGAATGACAAAGATGAATGTTCCAACATCAACGGAAAACACCGAAATGAAGTGAAAAATTCTACTCGATCGCTAGCTTTTTCAAAAGAAATCTCTAGCAACCCTAACCATTGCTTGCCTACTGATGATGAACATTTTCCTCCCTCGATCTCTGAATACTGCACAGTACCTACAAAAAATAGGTTTTCGTTATTATCTGACGCGAACACAGAGAGCGACATACTCTTCTCACAAACGAGTACAAATCATCAACATCCAACCACGTACTCGGAAGCAGTGAAATCAATACGAAGAGAAAAATTGCAGCCAAATCTCAGTCGAAATTTGATGGAAAATTCACAGCCCAACTGCATACAGAACCACCACCAAGGAAGTCGAAATGACAAGAGCGCCCCTCATTTCTCAGCTGCTCCCACAACCAAAATTGGCCACAACCTGCAAATTCAAAACCAGGATAATGAGAAATCCCAAAAACTCCTGTCTAACAATGCTGAAAGTCAGCCTAAATTTGACCCAAACTCCATGTGCTCACTCGTCAGTACCACAATGGATGAATTAAAACGATCAAATAAGATAAAGCTGCTTCCAACCATGGCCGATGGGCACTGCCTCCCTCATGCAGTAACTCACCAGCTTAACACACGATCGTCTTTAAAATGGAATTATAATTCCTCAAAAGCAGCAATCAAAACAGAGAGCACAGCAAATGAAAACAAATATGTCAATTTCCTTGACAAGAAAAGCGGTGACCTACCTAGGCTCATAAGTAAATACATTGACGAAAAACATTTTGATCATGATGCCGGAGACCTAATACCACAAATCATATCAAATGTGACGGGTGAAACTATTATCATCTTCGATGAACAATGGAATGGTGTTTGTAGAACAGTAGTCGAACCCTCACCAGAATTATCTACTAATAACCCTCCGTTGATACTTCATCGGAAAAAAGACCACAACAGTACCCTTGTTGAGCAAGACAAAAACAAGACTGATATCACATCATCTTCATGACAAAATACTGTTGTCCAGTTGAATGACAGTCTCTCGAATGTACCTGACGCTAGACTTGACTCTCTGGGCAACAATGATAAGATCAACCAATCCCTGAAACAGTTCCTACCAAAAAATCACTTTGACGCCGCTGATAATCGCCATAAAAATAGAAAATATCAAAATTAAACATATCAATGCTCGTAGCCTGAATAGTAAGCTGGATGACATTAGAGTAGTGTTAGTCACAGAAGACATTGACATCTTATGTGTTTCTGAGACATGGTTTGATTCGCGAACCCAGAGCTCGTTTTTCAATATTCCCGATTACGTGCTGTACCGCTATGACGGCGTTAGACGTTGCAAAGGTAGTGGATCTTGTATTTTCGTGAAAGAAATTTATTCGTTGTCTTTACTTTTAACAAATGAAGTGTGTGAAGGCATAGAAATGGTTTGGCTAAAAGTACAATTAAAAAAACATAAAGCCATTATACCGGCAGCCTTTACAGGCACCCATCGGCTTCTCTACCTACAACACTAGAGCTCATTGAGAAAATTTTTAAAGAAATTCTAGCTACAAACAAGTCACTCTTTGCTTTCGGCGATTTTAATGTTGACTTAACGGATGAAAAAAATCAGCTTAGCAGACTGCTGTACNCACACAACGCATCACACAGCACTGCACACACGGCACACAACGCATCACACAGCACTGCACACAGGGCACACAACGCATCCCACAGCACTGCACACACGGCACACAACGCGTCACACAGCACTACACACACGGCACACAACGCGTCACACAGCACTGCACACAGGGCATACAACGCGTCACACAATATACGTCACTGCTGTACCAAGACATTTGTTCATGCAGCTAAAAAAATATTCTTTTGAATTCGATTTGTGCATTTGTACGTTGCACTTGTAGACCTGAGAGCTCTGAGCCAACTGCCTGCGCCGCTTTGCAGGAGTCAAAAATTGCTGCATTTTGGGTCGTTAATTGGGCTGGCGACTGCAGTCCTTTATTGGGCTGGTGACTGCAGTGCTTAATTGGGCTGCCGACTGCAGTCCTTAATTGGGCTGCAGACCGCAGTCATTAATTGGGCTGCTGACTGGAGTTATTATTTGGGCTGCATCCGCAGTCATCAATTGGGCTGCAGACTACAGTGATTAATTAATTGAGCTGCAGACTGCAGTCATTAATTGGGCTTCCGACTACAGTCCTCAATTGGGCTGCAGACCGCAAGTGGTTGCTTTGGAACTGAGCGCTGACTTTCCTTATTCGCATTCTTTTCCCGCTAATTTACTAGTTTGCCGAAGATCAGTACCAAGCCTGAAACAAGTGATAACTTCATGGATACCGTCAAGTATCGTGAAGCCGTTGAGCAGTTATAGATTCTTCGGATAAAACGGCATTCTCAAATCAAGTTTATTACACGTTGGATTATTTTGAAGCATTACAAGGTGTCCTTAAAAAAATCACGAGCGCAAAACTGTCGCAATATACGTCAAGTTGAGTCGGCTACGGACAACACAAGGTGAGAAAAGCGTGAGTATTGTTGTGCAACTGCATCGATGACTTTGCCTATTGTGCTTAAGAAAACGCTGTACAATGCATTGTATTAATATGTACAACGTGCAGTTCGAAGAATGGGTCGTATGACATGTCGTATTTGGAATACATTGTACGACACACCGAGTTAAGAATGCGTTGTGCAAAACACCGTATTAATTAAGTATGAGTTGTAGAGCTGACCGTATACAGTAATGATACGTTGTACAATGCAACGTATTCAAAATATGCTGCACTACAAGCCATAATAAACAGCGCCCTTATAGGCAGTTTCATAGGCTTGATGAATAAATTATATACTGTACGTATAAGCTATGTCAGTTCTGTGAAAGTTAGGCAGTTGATTGTGAATAAGGTGAGCTATATGTAAGTGAGCTAGTTACCTCTGTTATAAGTGAGTTTTGTTCTTATTAATGTTAGGAAACTGACACTAACATTTCAGTTTCTTGACTAGCTCACGTTGCCAGAAACATGTACGCCTCTGTCTCTGCAAAACGTTCCAATAATTAAAAGCACGGCAGGTGGCGATGCATGGTCCCTCACTAGAGTTAATGACAGCTGATCAATTATTGTTTTACGGGTGCAAGTTCATTCTGCAGATCAGCAGGAGCTGAGAACAACAGCAACTTGTTCTATAAAATTTTAGAAATCTGGATCTAACTCTTACTGTTGGAAATGATAAAATTCACCCATCAGAAAAAGTTAAAAATTTAGGTATTTGGTTCGATAGAGACATGTCCTTCAAATCCCACGTTGCTAAAACCTGCAACTCAATTCACGGGACTTTAATGTTTTTTAATCGTATAAAAAGTATGCTTGATGAAGAATCTAGACTATTGGCCATCCAATCCTTGGCCTTATCACGTATTGACTATTGCAGCCTGGTTTGGGGAGATATTCCGAAACATCTCCAAAAAGATCTACAAAAATGCATGAATTTTGCAGCTAAGGTTGTATGCAAAGGCAAATTCAAAAAGAATGATCACGTAACTCCTCTCCTGAATAAGCTCGGCTGGGCTCCTATTCATGAAAGGTTTCTGGCGCACAAAGCCAAATACG
>JACJUY010005206.1:22498-35275 GCA_014220935.1 Platorchestia sp. MABIK
TTTGATTGCTGCTTTTAAGGAATTGTAATTCCATTTTAAAAACGATCGTGTGTTAAGCTGGTGAGTTCCTGCATGAAGGAGGCAGTGCCCATCGGCCATGGTAGTAAGCGGCATTATTTTATATGATCGTTTTAATTCATCCATTGTGGTACTGGCGAATAAGCACATGGAGTTTGGGTTATATTCAGGCTGGCTTTCAGCGTCGTTAGACAGGAGTTTTTTGAATTTCTCGGAATCCTGGTTTTGAATTATCAGGTTGTGGCCACTTTTGGTAGTAGTACACGAAATAGTTGCAGTAATGTACACGAGTAAAGCGCTTTAGAAATGACACACTGGAGGAAACAGCTTTAGGATTACGATTTCTTATCTATGACTTCCAAAAAACACTTCTAATAAGTGTAATATTTTCAAAATTCAGACAGCAACTCTTGCCAACAGTCTTTTGGCAACTTTATAAATCGGTTTTCCGGTAAAGCTACCTCTTTCATTTTCGAACTCAGACCTTATAGTCATAAAAACCTTATTCTCTTAAGACTACAATTTCCAAGTGTATAAAAAACAATTTCTGTAAGATTATAGTGCAAAATGAATTTTACGAACTTGCCCTTTTCAGCTATTTTCACAATTTTACTTTCAATTTCTTCTAAAATATAACCTCCAATTTCATTACAAATACAACCTCAAATTTCTAAACAATATCCTCCCATAATTAATCACAAGCCAACCTTCAATTTTGACCAAAAAGATGATGTAGGATCTGACGTTTTCAAGCACTTCCAAATATGACTAATATTCTTTTACGCAAAAACGCTAAAAATGAGATGAACAATTTCCCTTTGAACGTTTTTCATGCAATCGTATTATTTTTAACGAGCGAAGATGGATTAGGTCAAAAAATTAGTCAAAATTATATCGGTCAAAAAAGTTTTCAAAATACATGTGCGTATAAGAATTCATTTGGTATATTGCAAGCGATCGCACCAATATCCTTCAAGGGCGAGTAGCAATTCAGGCTGGCTGAGAACAAATAGCGGAAAGCTTTATTTGTTTTCTCTTGGATTTTATAAGTTGTTGCTACAGCCCTCAAAACGTATTTATAGAGATGAAGTGCCGGGAAGAGCAAACATGCGATTTGTTTTTCAGAAAAATTACCATAAGCAAAATGCAGTCGTCGCCAGAATAAAAACACAAGAATTGTTTGCTCATAGCAACATGTTTTTATCGAATTCATTCTGGATGCTCTAAAGTTACACGAAATTCAATGAAACACAATGGCCATAACCTAGCGCACATTATATGAGCTCATGGCAAAAGTGAATAAGTGTGATATAACAATCGGAAAACAATGTTCAAAAGCTTTGCTTGCTCATTTGATACTCTCTATTTCAGCCCATGGGGGAGAAAATGTGCTCATAAATATTTAGAAAGGACGAAAGACCTTCCTAAATGATTTGATAGTTAGAAACCTGTATTATTGCAGCCTTACTAAACACACGCCGTGCAACCCTGGACGAGCCTGCTTATCCAAATGACTCGATGTTTTATGCAGAAATTAAATATTGTGATAGTGTAAAGTGTTCCTCTTTCTCTACATAGGCACCTTAGCTACATCGACATAACTGTCGAGGATTGTCGGATTAACTGCTATCTAAAAGTTAGCATCCTAGGGCCAATTTCTATAATCTTCTTTCAGTTTAAATCACTTAGAGATATAAGATAATTAGCATTCATGACGTAGCTGTACGCGGTCACCGGTCTTGCAGAAAAGAACTCACAGAGTTTATTTCTTTAGTCATTCATCCTTACAGAGAATGGGAGACCGAAAACTAGGTCTTCTTCAAAAAGGACGCAGTTACTCCTTTCGAGTATTGGCGGTTCTCCTAAGCTGTCGCTGCCAGAGTTCCGGTGTTGACAAGTCACTTGCGTGAGGAAACGATTGAAGCACAGAGCTGGGAATCTCTTCCTTATTTGTCCGAGCCTGCCGCACAATGTAAAATGTTCGCATTTTCTCGTTGAAAAAAAAATATATAAAAGAAACTGCCTCACATTTTCTGTTTGTGCTGGGTAGAAAGTGAAATACTTTGGTGTCGGTTGGTGTTTGGGTTCTTTAGTTTCAAGAACCACAACAATTACAATTTTAGAATTATACCTAAAGCCCTCTCGCGTACAAGTATATAGCGCTACACTTTATATGTTTCTGTATGTTTTTTACCCATGGGAATCAAATGAAAAGCTTAACTCTTGGTTCAAAAGTCAGTCTCATTAAATCTGGTTCGACTTGGTTGGGATGCATTTAATCCACGAAGTTATTTTGGAAGAAAACCTTTTTTCCCTTTGGGAAATTTTCGCAATCAGGATTCACGTTGCGAGCAATAAAAATTTACACTTTTTAGGTTCTTCCTATGCTGAATGAAGCACAATACTTGATGCACAATCACTGGGTGTGTTACTCAGAACTATGTAGTTATTTGAATTCTTTCTCTCACTGTTTTTTTTCAAGAAATTAAGTTCCATAATAGGGCACAGAATGGCTTTCAAACTGACGTGTGCAAGTTACCTCTTTTTCGTCAATTAACACGTTTCCTACTATGGGTTAAACCGAAGTTCAATATTAAGTTCAAATTAAATGTTANGATTGAAGCACAGAGCTGGGAATCTCTTCCTTATTTGTCCGAGCCTGCCGCACAATGTAAAATGTTCGCATTTTCTCGTTGAAAAAAAAATATAAAAGAAACTGCCTCACATTTTCTGTTAGTGCTGGGTAGAAAGTGAAATACTTTGGTGTCGGTTGGTGTTTGGGTTCTTTAGTTTCAAGAACCACAACAATTACAATTTTAGAATTATACCTAAAGCCCTCTCGCGTACGTGTATATAGCGCTACACTTTATATGTTTCTGTATGTTTTTTACCCATGGGAATCAAATGAAAAGCTTAACTCTTGGTTCAAAAGTCAGTTTCATTAAATCTGGTTCGACTTGGTTGGGATGCATTTAATCCACGAAGTTATTTTGGAAGAAATCTTTTTTCCCTTTGGGAAATTTTCGCAATCAGGATTCACGTTGCGAGCAATAAAAATTTACACTTTTTAGGTTCTTCCTATGCTGAATGAAGCACAATAATTGATGCACAATCACTGGGTGTGTTACTCAGAACTATGTAGTTATTTGAATTCTTTCTCTCACTGTTTTTTTTCAAGAAATCAAGTTCCATAAGAGGGCACAGAATGGCTTTCAAACTGACGTGTGCAAGTTACCTCTTTTTCGTCAATTAACACGTTTCCTACTATGGGTTAAACCGAAGTTCAATATTAAGTTCAAATTAAATGTTAATTGTAATAAGCAATTTAGGAAATAGGAAACGTTAAATGGATCCTTCCTTCATATAGCTTTCAATTTAGAATTTACAAAAAATTATATAATAGACAATATAATTTATTTATGATATTTTTTTTTTTTAATTGAGTTAGTGACTGCAGGTCGGTCAGCAGCTTTATGAGAATACCCTCAGTGACCGCCGGTGGGTTCAAGTAAAATAAATTCAATTATTGATGGATGTTTCTTTCCAAATGCTGTTAAAATGCCCCTCGTAACATCCCCTGAAATAAACTCATATGATGATGATCCAAAACTATGAAACCCATTGAATTTATTCAGACGATTGCTTCGCTTAGGGTTGATATAATGCTTGTGAAATTCCATCTCTAGAGTCGATCAAATATGTACTTTAGAGTTTGGACTAAACCTCTCTCTTACTGAAATTAAAACCTACGATGCTGTATCAAGAATAAAAATACGTTGCATTTATTTAAATCATTGACTCGTTCAGATTTGATGAGTACCTTGCGAATTTCGTAGTTTAGAGTCAATCGAATGTACGAGTGAAAGTTTCGAGAGAAAAAAAACTCTCTCATGATGTGTGAACTGCTGTTTAACGATTGCTGACATCCTTGGCATGGAGAGCCTATAGCCTTCGTTATTAACTTGAATAAAAAAATGAAAAATAATTTTTTCATAGAAATTTCAGAAAATTATTGATTTTTGAAATGCCCTAACATAAAGATTCTCAGTTGTAAGGAAAGTTAAATCAGCCCTGACACTCCCATGTGGCCAGGCTAGAGCAAGGGATGGCATTTAGTTTATCACATCTCGTTTTCTGTACTAATCTGTGCTAATCCAGGTCGTTTCCTGCATTGATAAATCAACGAATTTAAAACATCCCACGAATTGTCGAAAAGTTTTCATGACACCAGCAATATATTGTTAGTTACAGAACAATTAAAAAATATTCTTGGCACTGTTTTTTCCTCAGTTGTGTCAGAATTTAATCTTTTTGACCCAGAACAACACCATTTGCTTTTTTGAAAACAAGTCGACTTCAAGTGGCTCTCGTGACAAAAAACTGCCATGTACCCTTTTTCCTTGAGTTGTCTTGGAATGTAAACTTTTTGGCCCAAGACAACAGTTTTGTTTCTCCCCAAAACAAGTGGAGCAGCTCTTGTGGCTACGCATTTCATTCTGCCCTCCCACACTTCAGAATAATTGGTCTAGGAAGTTGTGGCTGGCGTGCCCACCTTAACTAAATTGCATCCGCCGCGATAACTAATTATGGCAAAACAGGTGAACTCCGCTGCGCTTGTCAATTCAGACTACTGCCTCTCAGGTGATACTTTAATCTTCTCTCCCAAACAAACTTCCTACTTCTTCACCGGCAAAGTAACCCCCGCAGGAACACCACGGACATTGCTGGAGGAAATTGGTTTTCGTTGGAGAATAATTTTAGTTTGCTTGAGGTTGGTGGTGTAACATGGGCTGTTCCAGAGAGGAGAGTTCTGCTATCTCGTACTACGGAATAAAATGTTATTAAAATATACCTCAGAAGTTTTGCTAATTCGTCCTACAGAATACGTGTTGTGGGAAATACTTTTCAAATTATGCCTCGGGTTTCTCCGCATTTCTAGCAAACCCGTTTTTTCACAAGTCACAGTATTCGGAGCCTGTTTCAATTGTTATTTATAAGAATATTGAATGCTTGAGATGCACACATTTTTCATGAATTCCTTCAACCAACTCCTGAATGGTGAAGATGAGAATGCTGACTTGTAAAGTTTCAGTAGAGGACAAACACAATCATATTTCTGGTAGCGATCTGCCTGCCCATTTTGAGGATCAGTAATAATCAGGTCCATCTACGCATCAGTTTCATCAGCAAGAAACCTTGTTCTGATAATCACGAATAAAATTAAAAAGAGTAAGTACAGCATTATATTTCGATTTCCCTTTATCACTGAAACACTCGGGATCTTCGACTAATGCAACAATATTTTTAAAAAATTTCCTGCAAAGGGGTTCTTTGAAACACTTCCGGGTGGTGCAGCTTTATTGACGCCTAGGGCGGATTGAGTGAGAGAAAGAGTGGTGCACCGGCAAAGATTTATCGCATTTCCTGAGAAATTTACCTTAAAATATATTCTGCTTAAAAATAATTCACAGGGAGTAATCATGAAATTAACATGAAACTTAGTCCATTAGTACTTAGCCTTAGTACTCTATTCTAACATTTACTTTGCGTTACAAACAAATGATAAAGAATCAACGTCAGACACAGGGGATTGAACATTAATATGTAGAGTAGGAGAAGCTCTGATTTTCAAAATAGCGCACTCAATTTAATGAGGAGCCAAGTACAACCCACGCAACATTAGGAGGGACTTTAGGCGCAGCCCGCGCAATATAAAAACATTTAAACCGTAAACGAAGTCAAGTTATCCTTGCATCAAATGAAGCACTGCGAGAAATGCAGACATTTCAAAAACTTGAACAGCTTCTAGTTTTGTACACTTAATTGTAGGGTGCGTTTGTTTCTAAATCTGTTTATTATTTTTCAAATATAGAGCCAATGAATAATTCTCAAGGTGTGTGTGTTGTACCTCCTGTGAAATGCAGTAATATCCATCTGTTCTGGCATCACATTTGTAACATCCGCCCTCTCTGGCATCACATTTGCAATATCCGCCTCCTATGACATCACATTTTGTAACATCCACTTGTTCTGGCACCACGATGTAATGTCTGTCTGCTCCGGCATCAGTCACATCACTCCAATACAGAGATCGGAACATGTCCGTCTGACTGATCTCTTCATTTTATGGCCTTTACAACATGGGGAACTAATTTATTTCCAGAGCGCAATATCTATTCGTGTGCAGAGCAATAATTACTGGCGCAGGCAATAATTATTGGCGAAGGCATTAATTAGTTGCTGGCATGGAAGCTTCATTGGTAGGCATGTTTGAACAGGCATTGATTGCAGGGAGCCTTTGTTAGCGCGCCGTCATTTGGAGCCGAGCGGCGCGAGCGTGTGATACCCTGCGCACCAATCTATAGTAATTCGCACGAATCTGTAATGATTTGTACGAATCTTTGATAGTACGTACTAATGATATGGAATTTACACGAATCTTTCATGATTCGCACAAATCTTTCATGATTTGCACAAATCTTTCATGATTTGCACAAATCTTTCATGATTTGCACAAATCTTTCATGATTTGTACAAATCTTTCATGATTTGCACAAATCTTTGATGGCGGGCACTAATGATTAGTAATTTGAGAGCAGGTTTAATTATTTTCAATAATAATTTACACGAATCCATACACATTTGTACAAATTTGTAATAATTTGCTCCAATCTATTGTAATTTGCACGAATCTATTGTAATTTGCACAAATTTTTGGTAAGGTGTACTGACTTGCAATGAGTTACTCGATTTTTGTAACGATTTACACGAATCTTCAATGATTTGAAGATCTTTCACAACTCATGCAAACACTTGATAATTTGCTCAAATCTTTATTAATTGATACTGATCTTTAATAATTTGCATAAATCTGTCACAATTTTCAGAAATTTTCGATAATTTGGACGACTCTATAAAAATGTATACAAAAGTATACACTGAAATGTATACAGTGATACTGGAAATTTAGAGTTCACTTAATTGTTTACAAAAAAGTTTCTCTTGGTTTTGTTACAGGCCATCTTTTTTCGGTTCACTGCTCTCCTGTCTGTCAGCGCTTACTACATTTTTCTTCAACTTCTCTCGCTCTTCAATAACTTTTTTCTCAACAAATACATACTATTTCCATGTATTTTGTTCACAGATTCTGTGTTCCCGTACCTCCATACTAAATAGTACCCTCCTCCTTCCTGTCTTTGGAACGCCTTTGTTGCGGTTAGGGAGACTTAAACTAACATCGTATCTAATCTAAAACTAGAATATACGTAATTTTGATTACAAACACAAGGCTTGAGTTTTAGGCAAAAATTACTTTCGTTTGACGAATGATCAAAAATTGCTGATATAACAATTCACTTTAAATTAACAGGCTTTCATTCCGCTTATATGAGCAACTGTAATTTTTCCCTGAATCGTGAAATAGCGTCTACAAAAAATCTTAAATAACATAAATTAACTAAATTGTTAAATAGTATCTGCAAAAAACCGTACCTACCACAAACTACCAAAATCGTGACATAGCGTCCATAAAGTAATCCTAATTGCTATAAAATAGCGAAATCGTCAAAAATTTATAATATGCCACAAATCTACGAAAAAAATGGAAGAAGTGCTACCTTTCACTGACCAGAAGAATTCTATAAAAAAATGATCCAGGTTAGGGATTTGATATAGGTTAAAAATAAAGCATTGCGAATGAACAAAACGAGCACCGAGGAATCAAATGAATGCTTTTAATGTTATAAAGGAGTGCAAATATTCGTTATGATGGTCATCCTGGACCTTCGGAAATTTCAGGGTAATGATCCTTGACCGCCAGAGTTTGATGATGAGCATATCTACCTCAATTAACTGAAGTGTCCACTCAATGAGCGAAAAATTCTCCTTAGAAATTCGACCCAAAGTCGCCAAATTCGCATTTTTCAGGTCACAACCCTCAAGTTTGGCCTTTTTTCCCATAAAAAGGGGCGTTGCCATTCCCTGTAGAAATCATGCAGTGTTGACAAATGCTCGGTAATTATTCAGAGAAAAGTGTACCTGAAAATAAGGTAAATTTTAGAATTTGGCCGATACTGTGTTTTATACAGTAAAAGCTAGCCGAACAAATCACTGT
This sequence comes from Platorchestia sp. MABIK, assembly GCA_014220935.1. Lineage (NCBI taxonomy): Eukaryota > Metazoa > Arthropoda > Malacostraca > Amphipoda > Talitridae > Platorchestia > Platorchestia sp. MABIK. The sequence continues at coordinate 30,630 of JACJUY010005206.1, forward strand.
GGCAATTATGCAGTGTTACCAGAGGCTTAATAATTATTCTGTAAAAGATGCTTGCTAGGAACGGCAAAATTCAACGATTTGTTTAATCCAGTAAAAATTAGTCGTATAAAATCATTGGAACAATTAAGCAGTGTTGCCAGATGCTGGACATATGTTCAGAGAAAACTGCTCTTGAAAAAAGAAAAATTTAAAAACTTGGTCTAAAGGAAGGCCAGTACAGCAACCCTGGAACAACCCACGATCGTATCCGCAGAGATAAGTTGCCCTATATTTTGCTGATCCCTTATGTAGGGCTTTTGAAACGAGGCTTACATCACTTAGCTCGCTTCCTAAGCCCTTGGAATGCTTTTCATAGAAGCCTCTTCGATTCTCTAATGGGTCTGAAATAAAGGCCACCCTTGGGTGTATTCCAGCAGCCTTGTCCTCTTTTCTAACCCAGAGGTCAAATTGAAAAGATGCAAGGCGTATGCTTATACAAAACCTCCTGTCCTGTTGAATTCAGACTACACCACGTGAAATCGAATGAATACGATTCATGAACAGAAATTTGTACATGGAAATGAAGAACTGTATTTAAATGGAAAATTAACTTTCTTCATTTTATTTGGCTTCTCATTTAATGTCTTGTTTTATATTTTCTTGAAAAATTGTTCTTGCTTCTGTATCTTCATCGTTATTATTCGATGTGAGGAGTTAAATGTTGCTCTTATCTACACAATTAAATCCTCAGCCACTAAAACTTTCTGGCTTATTGAGATTAAGATTTTAAAATCCCATGCGGTCAGTCTATCTTTCTTTCCGAAAAAGCATATTTGAGTGAATGATTCAATTTTTTAAAAACTGATTAATCAATACAGCCACTGTGTTGTTTCCAGCGCCACAAAGATTAAGTAAAACATCAATTTGCGACTCGCAAATAACACTTAACCAAATCAATATGGTTTTCTTTGCTTTTAGGAATATGCAAATTACTATGTTTTAGTAATATGCCTAGTTTTCTCTCCAAAAACAGTTACTATCATTTAGATGACATTCAAATTCTGGAACGATCGCCAAGCAAAAGTGGGAAAAGTTCAACTAGGAACGTAGATAATATTCTATCATTACCTCTTTAATAATGTTCCCAATTTATGGGTTACATCCACGCACTATTATTTAATTTCATTAATCAATCATAATAATATTTCACTTCATATATGTTATTTGTTCACATATTCATATTCATTTATTCGAAAATTCATTTCGTTTATTCCCAGCGCTAAGATTTTTTGACAAATTTATTGCGACGAAATTGAATGCAAACAGTCCCGGTCATAGGTTTAGTTTGCGTACATCAGAAGAAATTTTCCAACCCGCAAGACATTGAAAAATTGACAATATTAATTGTTAGGATTTAATAACCAACAATAATGATTAAAAGCCATAAATAGTTAAAACCATATCATTGTAAACAGTAACTTATTACTAAAACTCTAGTAATAAATTTACAGACAGTTATTAATAAACATCCATATATTTGTAGACAGTGAGTGTCGAATAAAAAGTCACTGATAAATTTGCAACAAGAAACCAACTATTCAGCAATCATTCAACAGAGTAAAATTAGCCAATGTCATCTGCTCAAGTTTCAGCAACAACCAAATCTTGCTCGTATTTCTAACAAGTCAGTCGCACGGAGCAGATTATACACTGACGTCGTACTGAACAGGTTTTTTTAACCAAAACACAAATTTTCTCTTTGACTTGTGTTTTAACTTACATTTTGTTGCTGATTAATTTACTTCATGCTTGATAAAACTGTCACTTTATAGTTTAACAATTACTATGATTTTAATATTTTCTAACATAAATTATAAATTAATTTTCTAAATTAAAATCTAAAGTTTAAACTTGCTGTGAGAAAATTGCAATACAATTTGAGGTCTTCACATTTTTAAATGCATTAGTGTTGAAACTAACTTTTTATCATGAAGTGACGTGAGAATATCTACGGAAAGCAACCAATACTCCGAGAAACATCTATGTTTTGTAAACACCATTTGTAACTCATTAACAAAAATCACCATCTCATTAAGACTCTAATTTTACCACAGTGTTTTATCTATCGATGAAACTCGATCTGATAATGATTCAATTTTCCTATGGCATGATTTAATTGTATATGAAAAAGACGACTACATCAAAGATAAATTTTCATTACGACATGTGTGATTTACAGTGTTATTATATTATTTATTTATTTTATTTATCTACAATGTAGCCCTAATTTAAGCATAGAATCTATCATTTATAAACAAAAATAGCAACCATAATGATGCCCTAATGTTGCCAAAACATGCACTACTTTTCAACAAAAACTAACAGCAACATCAGAGTCCTAATTTTACCGCAGCATGTACCACTAAACAACCAAAAAAATAACAACCGCATCATGGCCAAAATTTTACCACAGCATCTACACTTACCAATCAAAAAAGAACAACCACACCATAGCCCTAATTTCATCACAGCATGTACGACTTCAAACCAAAAAAGTAACAACCACATGGTGACCCGAAGTGTACAATAGCAAGTACCACTTTTAAACAAAAATGAACAACCACATCATGGCCACCCTTATCAATGAAAAAATAAGAACCACATTAAAGGTATTACTTGGTCTAACTTTATCCGCACTCTATCTCCAGGGAGCGCGGCCCCCTAAGTTCACCTCTCCAGACCGCGCTCCCCAGGCCACGTGGTCGTCTGGTTTACCTCAGCGGTGGCGGCACTCGAGCCCTGCTCCCCGCTCTGTTCGAGTGCTACTCGAGTTTTGCTTCCCTTTTCTCTCGGATAAGAAGACAGAAATGCGCAGACGCTTGTAGTTCTCTGAAGGGTGTGTCATGTGCTGATAAACGATTTTTTTGCATGAAGAGGCGGCAATGAACATGGGCAAGTAAACGATGCTTTTCATGAAGAGGCGGCGATGAATAAGTTAAGATAATTCGCGTCATGAGCAGTTCAAGAAAGGTTTTGTGCGTATGAGGAATGAGAAACGAATATCTAATAATTGTTCAATAAGGGTGAATCGAACTGAATATTGTATTAATTTGGGTTTAGTTGAGGGGAAAGAAATAGTGAAAACTTGTTAGGCCTTGGAATGTGTCGAACAAAACTTTAGAATTTATGTTTCAGACAAAAAGCACAGAATAATTCATTTTCTCACAATGAACCGGAGGACATATCAAATTGAATTTAAATTGAAAGTATGAAAATCCTTTCACCCTACGTTTCCATGGGAAAAAGACAACCCCTGGAATCTTTAGCAAAACTTTTTTAGAACAGAATCCCGTCATTTTTCTGCATTGGAATCAACTGTGTAATAAAGTTGTGTGTCAAAGTGAAATTGACGTTCTATTAAATTTGTGCTGAGGTAAAAAAAACACGTGTAACTATGGGGACATGAATTAATTTGCATTTCGTTCGTTTATTGAGTATTAAAACAATATGTCACTGTAAATCCGAATTATTGTATAACATAAAAATGATTTATTAACGTGAGTCTCAATTTTTATTAAATGGCGTTTACAATAAACATCTTATTCTTACAAGCACCAAGCATAAGATAAATATAAGCACTGAGGCGCACACACCATAGACTAGGATTGCTTTCAAAATGAATGCCTCGAGTTGGAAGCCTGCTGCATGTAAAATGAAGCGTAAGCTTAATTGTTTACAAATTTTGAACGACAAAAAGACAAAAAATGAGCAATAAAAATCTTATATTTATTTCGTCAATAAAATAACCATGGTTTTCTCACGTACCTTGAACGAGTTTTATTGAGTTGAATTTTATCCAAATAAAAAATCATCATCAGTATCGTTATTCACTTTAAAGATTATACCATATACTTTTAACCTTCAATGTTTCAATCGAAACCTCTCCTTGTACTTTTCAAAGTATACATATTAAAAGTGTATTTAATGCACAGTTCTTAACACTTGTGAACTGCACATTGAGGTACGTATTTGCCATTTTGATCGCACAGTAGAAAAACAACCTGTGCATTTAAATGTATTTATGTAAATCGAACTGCCATATTAAAATAAATGTTTTAACCAATTAAGGAAACTCTGCGATGTTCAACAACGCATTTCTTCGTTTGAAAACATTAAAAATTATTTTCTTCTAAAACGCTTGGCTGTGAAGCATTTTAATGTACTTATCAAGCACGAATAAACGATTAACAATTACAATTTGAATCATGTGTTATCCATAAAAAAAAATAAACTTCGTTCGTTAAAAAAAGTTCCATCCCGATGAGAAATCTCTTCGAGAGTGACAAGTGTTTTTCCTCGTACTAAGCGGGATGAGCAGCGGAGAAAAGTTGTTTCTACAAGATAAAATAATGTTTCTGAAGAGCAAAAACATTATCCCAGCAGTCTGTCCTCGAGTGTCGGTCTACTGACCCTTCTCTCGAGCAACAATACCTCAGCATTGTGCTGCCCTATTGTAGGGGCCGTTATTGTCTACTTCAAAACTGCCAACTTCTGTGATGGCTGCCAATGTCTGCTCCAAAACTGCTAACTTCTGTGTTAGCTGCCAATGTCTGCTCCAAAACTGCTAACTTCTGTGATGGCTGCCAATGTCTGCTCCAAAACTGCTA
>JACJUY010005206.1:48478-62666 GCA_014220935.1 Platorchestia sp. MABIK
GTCATGTCAAGTACAAATTCAAATCAATTACCTCTGTCGCAAACACCAAATTAATATCAGAGCCTCATTGCTCACAAGTAAACTGAGAAAGACTTTCTTTTTTCTCTCATTTATTCTTATACACAAGGCAAGGTAGTGAGTGTCATCACTTCAAATTTTTGATTTGTCGATTAGTGATGCACGCAAGGGTATTTTCCTAGTCAACACGGAATAAAATCTCAAACACTTCAGCACAATTTTAACCGAGAATAATTTAACACGTTAAACTGGGTTAAACTGAAGTTTAACACTCAATTCAAATTCAAAGCAATCGTACTCATCAAAAAAAAAAACAGTAACTGGATCGCCCCTTCATTTACCCTTGACAAAGTATTATTGAAAATGGAGTTGGCGACTACTGGTTGGTCACCAGCATTACGAAAACTCCCTCAGTGACCACCAGCGGGTCCCTTCACGGGGAACGTGTTCAGAAGCATGTTTAATACCTAAAAACGCTTCACTTCTCATCACGAACCTTTCTGCTGTTCTACAAAACAACGATTTTCACGCAAAAGCGCCCGGCAAAACCCCTTATGAATAGACGGCATTGCCATGAAAGTCCTGCCGCCACGTCACATCCACAGAGGAGGTCTGCCCCAGCGGCCCAGCTGTCATACACAGGACTCCAATTAAAAGGCAAAACATCGTTAGCCGTAATTGGATGACACTGCGCAGTGTCGGCCGGATGAGTGCCGTGTTCGAGTTCACTGTTCCTTCAAACCTCATTTCTGATTCGCCAAATTCGGAAAAATTACTCGGAAATACTTGAGGAAATTTACGAATTCTGTTTATGTTAATAGTGTTTTTACGAAATCTGATCAACAGCCAGAGTAGGCTGCTCTGGCTCAACGTTCATAACATGTCAATGTTGCTCAACTTGATTTGCTTTCAGGACGTTTGTTGAGAATTTCTGAAGTATGTTTAGATGACCATACACATGCGTGTCTTGCGCACTTGATGCCAATTTGCAGGTTTACAGGTTTATTTACAGGTAAACAGGTTGTTCCGAAAAAAACGCGAAATATTTCATCCCATTGGAAAAGAATTCTTAAAAACGGAAATTTCGTACTTTAAGTTCTTTTAGTATGTGTTTTTTAGTACTTAGTCGATAATGCACTAGAATGTCCAAAGTTCATTTTAATTTAAGCACTTAACACTTTGACTGCGGCAGTTAAAACTGAAGTTTAATATCCAACTCAAATTTAAGGGGGCCGTTCACCTAAAATCAAGGATATGGCTGTAAGGTTTGTTGTATGGGTTCTAGAGACATGAAAATTGACATACAGATGTATTTTTGGAAATAAATAGGAGAATCTTTATTATTTTTTCTCATTTTCGCCATGATTACGATGATAATGCAAATAGGAGGGGGAAATGCAAATGATGATAATGCAAATGAATGCAATTGGGAGGGGGAAATGGGTGTTTTTCAAAATGCCTTTTCTCCTAGAGTTTTATCGTAGAGCAATGACTCAGATATCATTGGATGCGAAAATAGCTGCTCTATCTACTGACATAAGATTTTTTTGAATTCATAACAATTTTTGGTCACATTAAAAAATCTAAAGAAAAAATTGGTGTTTTTTTCAAACTTTTTTCAATTAGATATATATTAAAATTTTTGCGAAATCCAAAATAATACTCATACTCATCATGCAGCAACTCTTTGCGCATCCAATGACACCTATATCATTGCTCTACGATAAATACTTTCTGAGTTGTCGCTTGAAAAGAACTCAATGTTTTCTTCATTTTCCCCAATTAGCTCCGTAATTATGTCGAAAATGGAAAAACTTATGGACAAGGCACCTATTTATTTTGAAAAATACGTATGAAAGTTAATTTTCATAGATCTATATCCCATAAAAAAAACGTTACAGCCGTTTCATTGGTTCAGCCGATTTTTGCGTTAACTTCCCTTCTTAAAGTCAATTGTCGTAAATGATGTTGAAAATGGCAAACATTAACTAGATCATGCCTTTATTTAGTTTTATTTAAGTATTTATAAAATTGAATATTTGTCTACTGGTCGATCAGCATCACAATGAAAATTCCTTCAGTGTACCACCTAGCTGTGGCTCACGTCGCAGTTAAAGTGTTGCGCACATAACAAACACCTGAATTTCATTGTTATTGAAATCATATTCGTTTCTTCTCTCAGAATTTATGGGTTGATTTTTCTCCTCTGCTGAATCCCAAAGAAACAACGACTTTAAATCTGTAGGTATAGTGGTTTTTATGATGGCGTAGCTTTCATCGATCCGTTAAAAAACTTAACCCGTTCTTGCATTGAAAAATCCAATCTCAAATCAACTTGTATTACTAAGAATGCATTCAATAAAACACCAGAACAGATCTCTCAAAAAATCGACATCGGAAAGATCAATTAGAATTAATTAATAGATGTGCAAAAAATGATTTTTCTTTGAAAGTTAATTTTCTGCACACCGGCTCCTGTTTGTATTGGAAATCTCAACTCGTGATTTGTCTTAAAAAATGATTTTCTCTGAGTAGGAAGAATTTTACCTTGAATTTTTTGAAAAATTTACAGAAGTGTATGAACGGTAACACGTTAGGTCTTCAATTAAACAGGCTTTACAAAGATTTTAGTGTAACATCTAAGTTAAAGAGGAAACATAATTAATAATTATCAAACATCGGTTAAATAATTAGCAAGCTTGCCTGAAGGAAATTAGGACAAAGTACCTGACAATTAAAAAAAGCACCAATGTAACGGAAAGTGATTGTGAAAACATCCAGATCATCTAAACAATGGTTTTGCTCAAGAGTTACAAAATTTTGCAGTTTGGGACACTTCCTTAAAATGAAACATGACTACCGACATGATACACAGATCTTGGGTTCGTTTTAAAGTTCATTTTCTCATTCAGTGAGAAGATGGATGAATGGAAAATTTTAGGTTTGTTGAAAATAAAATGAGATTCATTTATGCATGCATATGTTTGTGTATACGCTTTGAAACACAGCCGCGCATATGCCCATAAATTGTGCAATCATTAATGTACGTATGCATTGTACGAACTCGAATAATAAAATAAAAGCGAATTTGTAATTTGTGTATTTGTATATTACAGCGAATAAAATATGAGCGAATTTGTACGGTTTGAAATTTTGACGGTCAATAGTGAGGAAATGAATTAAAATTATTTTCATGAAAATTTTCGGAAGACTTCAATTAACTTTTGCCTCGGCGACCTCATACGTAGGAGATGTTGACTTTTATGCGAATTTTAATTGCTTCTAATTGTATTTTTAAAGCTGAGTTCGACTGATGAGGGTTCCAAATTGACGTGTGAACATGTCCGAGGCTGTCTCTGATACTTTGTGTTTTAGACGAATATACTCGTCACATTCTGAGAAATATAAATTAGGTGAAATAGGAGATAACACACCCTTGCCAGAGGAGGGGCTACAGAATAAATGCGGACGTCGCTTTTAAAGTTTTTAAAAACATATACCACAAATTATAGAGCATGTACAGCTTTTTGAAATTGAATGCAGCGAAATTATCCCACATATATTAGGGAAAACTTGAATTAAACGCTAAGTTTTTACTTTTTTATTATTTCTGCCATGATATTTTAGGTCAGTTACCTCTCCTGGTGAAGTTGAATTCGGCACACAAATCACCGCTTTAAAATCAAATTCTTGGGATAATTTTCTGTCGCATTTTACAACAGCATGATCATACAAAGCTCGGTTTTAGCCTACAGAAAATGCTGCAAGCCTCCTTAAAAGTTTTTGAATGACAAACAAGACGAACAACTTATCATTTCAGAGCCAAACCTGGTGTTTATTTATAGTCCTGACATCGGTGTTCTGCTTGTGAGCGCAGGAATGACGGCGCATCAGCCGCGTTGTAACGCCATGCTGTTCTTCAGAGATGCCCATTCGTTGGGGTTAGTGTATTGGCCGTCCAGTGTTTCACCGAAAGAACCAATAATGGGCAGGTCGAGCAATAATGTGCGCAGTTTGACGATCTCTGCATGCCTGCCAGTGAGGGAAGATTTTCATGAATGTCAGAATGGAATTCGAGCAGCAGATGCCGTCAATATGGACGACCGATAAGCTTAGGGCCGTAAACATTCTTGCCTACCGTGAGTCCACAGCGCCTTGAAACTACGCTCGAACAGCTCCCGGTCTCTGAACTATCGGTCCGGCAATCAGAAGAAGGTCGCTTTTTCTCTTCGGCGAACTGATCACAATCAAAAGGATATTTTAGTCCGCCTTCCTAAAATGACTAGGATTCTCCGACCATGGGAAAGATGTTTTTCAGTGAGTTTGGAAAAGCGGTGAAAAAATGTACCTGTCTCTCACGATGCGTATCTGAAAAGTTCTTCGTCAGTAGAAGTGTTTGGTTTCAGTACGGTAGCGTTCGGCTCTGATCAAATAGACAGGCGAAGGAAGAAAAACAAACTGAAAATAAAGTTTCAAAGACCAGCGCGTAGGAGATATTTAGCGTGTTGTGTCCGATTGGCTGTTTTCAACGATGAAAAATTACTTTTAAAGTGCAATCTTCATGGAAATATTATAAGCTCATCGATCTTATCGGTTCTTATGGAAGAAGGGTGTTATGAATTCGAGAACTTAAAAATGTTCATTCTTGTTGCCAATTTATATTACTCTGACTTCGGAGAACAGCAGCTCAGAGCAAATGAATTTCTTGTTTAACTTCAAAATATGTATCAGTCAAACATGTTTCAGTCGTTCGAGTTCATACTCTTCATGAACCTGTAAAAACTTGGAGTGTATTCTGATAAATATAAATCTAGTGATACCTTGACCTCCTCAATATGAAACTAATATTTTGCTCACTCATTTGCATTTTTTCCACTATTTGTAACAATTAGGAAAACTTCCGTTAAAATCGAACATTTTACGTTATTTCGATGAACACCTCTATCCGATACTTGAACTGAATTTCTGAGTTTTAAACTCCATTCAGAATAGTTCTGTTAAATACAGAAGAATTTCAATTCGTAATCATTCTAACTCAAATTATTTGACCATACGCCTCTTTTAATCCCCACAAATCAACCAACTCGACCGATGTTGACATTTCTGTTCATGCAGAACAACGAATAACTTAACCTTTCCTGCCCGTGTGCCGGATATGACTCAACCAAAATTACACACACCGAAGCAAAACGCTAAATTAGTGCATAGCTTTAAAAATAGCGCCGCCATTATGTGTTTCAGAATTTGTTTTTATAAATGTAACGCATTTTGTTGTTGTAAATATTTGTATCACTGCAATATTCTGGGGACAATTTTAAATTAACGCAATTAAAGGCTCTCGTAACCTTTATCCAGAAATTTTGTCCCTTTATGCTAGTATTATCACCCCCGTGTTTTGGCAAACCCTGGCATCAGGGTGTCAACAGCTAGCTTCCAAACGGGGAAGGAACTGCCATTCGGCAGCACATTTCAATGAAAAGATAAGGGTACCAATTCGACAAGAAATGAAATCCATCAGACAGAACTCCTTATAAAAGTGAATGTTGAAATTCACCGGAAAGTAAAGGATTTATGTATTCCTGCTTTTACTCAAGATTCATCCTTAACAAGTAATTTACAGATGTTCTGTACGAAACTCAGAATTCATCTTGGGCAATAAATTGAGCAATTTCTGTTGTTTCAGACAGAGTTTGAAACTTAACTCGGATGCTCAAGTAAGAACAATAAATCCTAACATTCCGAATCATCGCTATAAATACAACCTTTTCATTAAGCCTTCAGACTAGTTGGAAAATTAGTTAGAAATAAGTCTTACTTTTCGCCCAACTTTGAAGGTTAACAAAATCGGGAGTTAAGCAGGAGCTATGCCGGAAATTTTGCACCATCGTTCGATATAAATCGATTTTTAACGAAAAATGGGCAGTTCGTCTGAAACTTCAGAAATTTTGAATGCGTTGAGCACTATAGCTCGACCTCCTACCTCTGTCCACTAGCAACTAAGCGATATTAGATTCCACATTTTCCTCTGCATGTGCAGTCTATTCGGAGAGAAAGTTTCGAGTAGTACTAGGGTCAATTGTGTTTGGGCACGTAATCAAAAACCAATGCATGCTCAAGCAGGCTGATATGTGAAATTAACGTGTAACTAATGTATACTTATCTCCCCAGGTACAGTTTCTAGTCCTGTTTAATTTGCAAGCACAACTGATCACCGATCAGCGAACACAAAACTTGAGCAGCGCTTTTATTTGCTTTATTTGCATTGTGGCTCCCGGTCTGAGAAAGTCTCGGCGGTTTCATATCTACACAAGGCCCTTGTTAAAGAAGAGATTGCGCCGCGGAGGCACATGCTTCATCCCTATCGCCTCATCACAGCGTACGAATAAGTTTGTTGTTTATATCACGCGGGCTTAGCTTTCCTCGAGCAAAGGTCGATAACAAATTTGAGAGCTTACTTCACGCAGGTCGTGACTTATGATGTTAAATTTCTTAGCTCTTCTTTGAAGGGCATTGCGCTCGACTAGCGGACCCATGTGTTCTCTGTCGCTGTCATGTTTCTTGAGCAGTAAAACCATTCCTAAAGGCTATCTTGAGGCTCTCGTAACCACAGCTGCTTTCGAAACACATCTGTTTGCTTTCGCACTGCCGTTCTGTCGCAGGCCTTGAGAATATAACAAACGTCCTATAAAATCTTATCTCAAGCTCGCTAGTTTGTTAGTCTAATTTTATCATGAGTTTCTATCAATGGCTGCGGGATGTCATCCAAGCCCAGTGAAGCCAAAAACTTTCTAGCGTTGCTAGATGTAAAAAAAAGTGGCTCGATTTGCGACAAGATATCTGAACACAAGTGCTTATGACCGGTACTCTTTTTTTATTTGTTCTATGCTGAAGGCATTTGCTGAAATTTGTTGCACATATATACTGTTTACTAGATACTCGGAGCTATTAAATTTCACTACGCTGCAGGAGCAGCAGAAGCCTCGAGCTTTCTTTAAGACACGCATGCTTTGTTCATGAAATTGATGTTGAAAATTAGTGAAGAAGAAATTGATACTGAAAGTTTAGGAGAAAAACTGATGAAAAATGTTAATTGTTATTTGCTTCAGGGTTGGTACTCAAAAATCTAAATTGAGAGTCTCAATCGTGAAATAAAAAGTAATCATCTTAAAAATGAATTTCGGAAGAATGTTATTCAGATATTTCCTTCCGTAAGAAAAAACTAATAATCTAAGTCTAGACTAGCAAAGTTGGGGATTATTAAATGGTTGGTAAAAGGTAGTAGTTAATAGTTAGTAAAAACTAGTAATCTAAGTCTGAACTAGAAAAGTTACTCACAGTTCAAAATAAAAATTCATAAGAAATTAGCTTCTCATTTCACAAAGGCCTCATTTGATTTGACCTAGAGTAACTTTTGTATTCTCCTAGCCAGAGTTTTATTCTACGGACAATGAATCTGTGAGATGCCCTGGAATGTACGCACGAGTTTGTGATTTGATCATGTTAGTGCAATCATCGCAAATTTTGATGAACGACTAACCAAATACTTTTAGGCTGCTGTAATAGACTGAAAAAGAGCATTTTATGCAGGCAAGTCAATGCAAGGCTTCCCACCTGCTTAAACTCTAATAGAACAAGAATTATATTTGTATTTTGAGAAACAGTCAGCTAAACACTAATGAAAAATCAAAAAATTTAAAATCTACAATTTCTGACGAAGTAAGCAGATTTTATGTTGCTAAATATAAGTCATGAAAAGGAAGTAGAACCTTGATGAACTGTTTTTATAAGCACAACTTCACGTGTGCTCGACGTGCTTTCCTACAAGGAAGAATGTAATTTACCAATTTCATTTCGTGAACTCACTAAAGTGTCTTCTTCGTGGCGCAGTGAGGAAAGCGTTGTACTGTGGGTGGGACGGTTATTGGTTCAACACCCTACGGTGGCGCTGCATTTATCTGCAAAGGCAGCTCCTCTGGAGATTTTAGGGAATAAAGTGAGAGAGCTTGTAGAGGAAACCCTTCGGTTCAATGAGTATGCACTTTCCTTCCCCTTGCGTTAAGAGCCGAGGAACGTTTTAATTGTAATCGCTTTTGTAAAATGAAGTTATCAAAAAAAATATTTCGTCAATGCTGTGCTCCCCCTGAACAGACCAGCAGGCTGTTGTAGAGTAGCGAAGTCCTGTAAGATCCGTGGAACGACAATCGCTTCAATTGAGTCGAACATTTCTTAGTTGAGTCAACACAACATCGTTGCAAAAATCCTCATAATTAGAACACTTCCATTCAGTGTTTATCTGTTCCAGTGCGACAGCGACCTCGATGTTCAAATTGACCAACGCTGCTGATGACAGATAGATAATTTGGTCGAAGGAAAAGCCATTAGTGCTGGGTGAAGTAGAACATCGAAGTGATCATCCGGAGATGAAAACTTGCGCCATATCTGAGACTCATGCAAATATGTTCGTGCGAGGATCGTGATTTGACAAATGTTCCGTCGTCTCGCAAAGGCGATCAAATCCAATTAGCATTTGTTGGGATAGTGAATGCTTGTATGAGATTTGACCGAGCTACCAAGCACTCCTGTCGAGCAAAGCGCTGTCATGGAACTTCATTAGGGGAAAGGCGAGAAAGAGGGTATATTTAAGTCATGAGTAAGATGGCTGCAGGACTGCTTTAGTTGTGCACTGAACCTTCAGACTTTTTGGGTGTTCTTTCAATGTGAATACAAATCAGTATTCCTGCCCCCTTAAACAGATGTAGGTGGTTGCTGTTCTCGGCAGCGAAGAAAATAGTAAAGTTCCTCTATGAAGTTCGTGAAACGCCTGAATAACTTTTTGTTTGATTGTATTCAAGTGCACATAGTTTAAAATTGGAAATACAGGAAATTATACGCATTTTTCATGTCCTGTGTGTCTTACTCGAGGATTTTTATGAACTTGTAAGAAATAATGCTCTATTCTTGTTTTGCTCATTCACTTCCTAAAGAAAACTAGAACCAAGCCTGTGTGTGATGTCTAGAACTACTGATGCAGACGATGTAGAAAATTGTACGCACGGTTTTTAAAATTCAGATGCAACAGTAATTTTTGGAACATTCTTCTGGCCGTACAATAGCCAGGTTAAAACAATATTTAATATAACAACAGAAATAAGCTAAATTTCCCTTTCTCCGGCACCATTCTACGCTCCGTGCCATCAGACACAAGTCATGCATAGGCATCAGAGGATCAATCACATATTGGTCATCGGTTGTCATGCTCAAATTACAGTACATTCCCATTAACACAATATCATACCTCACCATGCATAGAGCTGAGTCTAAAGGGGAGGTAGTTATTGAAACTGTGCCTGGTATCTGACACCACGGGACTTGGGGACAACCCGAGGATGGGCCGCTTGGTTAGTTTCTGTTGCCATTTTCTATCCTCATCTCACAAGCTATTTGCTTACTCCAAGATGAAGGTAGATATCCAACAAAAAATGTCGTCTTATAAAATAAGACTTTTCAGAAGCAATATTTTTGCACCGGCGTTCCAGAACAAAACCATAGCAAGGAAAGATGCAGAAAGATGAAATTAACACAACTGAATGATGATACTGATTTAATTCTGAAGTTAGCGCAAAATTCCTTCACATTTTCTTTAAGTTACGAGTGCTAAAGATCGTCTGAACAAAATGCCACGTTGAAAACATGAAGGGGTAAACTTGAAATAAAAAGAGCCGAACTACTCAAATGGAGACAAAGAGAGCGTGCGTTACTGACAATCCGCGAGACCTAACTGATGTTACGTGCCGGAATGAATGAGATCAACTCCTACATCATGCAGAAGGCAGTTATTTGTGTTTTAACTTTTCTTTTCACATGATTGATATATTTTAATTTACATTTGAGAAATGACTAGTTTTTTGCGACTTGTTTTCAGAGTTGATAATGACTCAGGAGGCCGAAACAATCAAAAATATTAATATTCATTGACTTTCTACCTTGTCACTCATTTACCTGGTTTAATGAACACATTCTAATGTTGTTTCGTAAGAAACATTTCGCCTTTCTTGTGATTATCTCTTTTTGGAGTGTGCAATTTGGACACGGCTTTGGCTCTCTGCATTACACGTATCTGGTTAATAGAAAAATCCATGCAAAAAAATCCACAGATGTTTTGTTTCACTGATTGAGTGTAAAGAGAAATTTTTTGAACTCGGCACTTTCACTCAAAAAACCTACATGCAGATCATTTTATTGCGCAACTTCAAAACCATCATCAAAATTGAACGAACGATTTGATTTACTCGGAAATTCAATCTTTAAAGCTTATTCTTTCACTTTCAAACTTTCAAGTTTCATTCTTAACGTAATAGATATTCTACCACCGTTGTTAGCATAGATGTGATGGTAACAATTAATTGAAAATTATGCGCTAATCCATTCGAGCATTGCTCCACCCGCCGTTCGCATACTCCATATATCTTATAAATGCCGATTTACTAACGATTCACAGTAGTGGATTCAGTGCCAGTTGCACCACAAATACGTGCTCGGCATTTATTTTTCAAAAGTTTCTCTTGCACTTGCTTGTGCGTGCGTCAAGAAAATAAAAACCGAGATTCTAAGACTAAATCGCATACAAGAATCTCTTGTCAAATGGAAGGCATGTGTGCTCACTGAGAAAAAAAGATTTATTTTTAACCCATGACCAAATCTGGTTGTGGTTTTTTGTGTCATTGGAATTTTTCTGTCAAACGAGATTGTCATGAGTGCGTATTAATTCTTCGTACGTTATAGTTGCTCAGCATGAATGGTGAATGTCAAAACTCACTATATTAACTACCATACTGCGTTTATTCCTAAATACTGTAAATCCTGTTTCGATAATGTAAACTGTAATCATTTCAATACTACAAAAACTGTTCTGTTGTAAAAATTTAGGACTGTTATTTACACAATTCATCTTTAGCACGAAAGAGTACCACATTTTGGCTACGATGTACTAGTTCAACAGCATTTTCCTGTTCATCCAGCTATATTTTCTGTGACATTGTAGAGCAGATGTCTAATTTGCAGGAGGGTTTGTGCAAACTATTTAAATGAGCGATGTAGGGTCTTCATAATCCTGTAGCAGAGCTCATGGAGCTCCAGTGTGTTTGCAGGAGTTACGAGGGGCGTGCATGATGTGCCTCGCTAATCTACATACTCAATTTAATGAGCTCAGGCACGAGCAGAGCAGCACTTCATATATGTCCCTGGAGTTCAGAATGGCATGACTCGAGCATAATTCACCTACCTACATCACCATTATCAGCAGGCGCGTCAACAGGAGGAGAGCTGTTTGGCAACCTACGTACGTTTTGCAGCCGTCGATGTGTCATCAGAAGCCGAAGGGTGTGTTCCTAGACGATAATGGACCAGAATTGCTCTTGTTCTCATCATGGCTCCTGAGGATAGAGAAACTTGAGCCTCGGCCGCCTTATCTGTCCTTTTGTGGCGGTGGACGCCAACGACGGCCCGCAGTAACCCGATTCCTCCGATTCTTCTCTGATTCAATCTGGTCCGACCATACAGGACTGGGTGCACTTATTCGTAGAGATGAGGTCAGCCTGTCAATTCCTCGCCACAATGCCAGTGGAACTTAATGTAATTATTTGCAGGGCCTCGGAAATGTCAGGATGAAACCTTTTATCGTCGTACTCATGTTCAATCTAAGCTAACTGTTGAAACTCATGAATGCCTTGGCTTATATATCAGCTGTTAATGAAGAGATCAGAGCACGTTTGCCGTTTTTATTCTGTTAGTTTCGGCTAACCCACGTGTATTCGAACAATATTTACTTACAAAATGTAGCTGTTTGTGAGAGGAACGCTGAGTTGAGCCAAATTGATGCGAGGTATGTTTCACTAAGAGTCAAACACTACCATTTATTTCCTCTGGATGTCGGTGCTGGAAATACGTGCACATAAACTCTGAAAAATAATTACGAGAAGTTCGAGGCTGTTGATGGTCGAATAAGTGACTCAAAATATATGGTTAGGTCGTGTGAGACCATACAGAGCACAAGGTATGAGGGTATGAAGGCTAAAAGTATGGGCAACAATATTAAGGAAAATAAGTTTTATTTGAGCTTCAGTGCATACGGTGCTCGGTGGTCGTGAAGCTTTGGTTGATTGTTGAAAATTTCAGCGTAACATGGTACACAAAAGTTACTTGCAACTTTCTGGATACACAGCTTGAAATTTATTGTTTTTCTGATTTTAAAATTTTTGAGATTCCACTTTATTACAGAAATTTTTAAAAACTTCAATACTGTAATAAAATATTTTAAAACATTTGCTATTCGTAAAAGATTGGTGGACTGGGAATCATTTCAAACAGTTTTATCTCGTAAAATAAACAAAGATTCTAAATTGCGTTTGCCTAATCCACTATACCGAACACGAAAGTATATATCGCGAAATTTTCTATTCTCAAAAACAAATCTTACTTCTCTGTACAAGTACATGCAGCAGAGTAACATCGAGTACAAAAGTTTCCTACCAGCAAAAATTCCCACTAGCATACTCTGCCACACGAACTGCGAGCGCTCTTGCAGTTGAGCTAACGTATTCCGACACAACGTCTGTGCTTAATAATAATACACGAGAGCATGCCAATAGATAATATGTCTGATGACACGCATTTATTTATATTGTGCAATTAAGATTTAAAGGCAATAAATTCCACGAGAAAGATGAATGAGCCCGATATGACCTCCGATTAAATCGTGTGTGATTAGACTAAGCAAATGAAGTACACAAAATAATAACGATGTACATATAGACAAAAGGAAATGTTCAAATTGGTAAAATCATTATAAGCTCGCTGAAAAGCACTTGAACCACGGCTAGCGAGGATTTTGAAATGCGATTTAAAATAATGTCGGTGTGCGCTAGAAAACGAGGACAGTATAGAATGCAAGTGAGCAACTAAGATTTAACAACAACTACCCAAAAGAGACTCCTTACTGGACAAGAAATGATAACGCATCAATAAAATTCCAGCTATTGAAATCTGCAGATAACTTGTCTATTTCTTTGAGAATTGATAAATTTAGCGAAAAATTATAGAGAATCCATAAAAAAATGCTAGTCAGTAAGAGGGACCTGGCTTTGTCACCATATTTTTCACTCTGAGTAGAACGTTGATGCCAAACGGGTAAACCAATGAAAGTGAAATCTTTTGTGTCTCGCCACTCAAATAAGTGGAGGAGCTTCAAACTTACAGGATTGAGATCAGTTTTTTTTTGTAGCCGTGAATCTCATCGGTAAATCTTTTTTCTTTGAGAAATCTCTGCACCGAACAATACTTAAGAAGATGATTTTAAGATAGATGGAAGCTGGATCGGTGAAAAATGACAACTTTATTTTTTCTCAAAATTATCATTCTAGCGTGAGAACAGTTCTCAAATGAACTGTTTAAACGAGTGTTCTTTTGTCGTCGCGTTCGTCAGTTTTTACATCAAGTCACTTTTTGAAAAAATTCCGATCCGACGAAATAAATAAAATGTACTTCAAAAACAGATACATCATTTGATGTTCAGGTAACCAGTATGCAGGGGGAATACAGGGACAAACAGATGAACAAACTAAGCAGCTAAGCATGTTAATAAGCATGAAACATTGTATTATTACAAGAAGAATTTATTGTTACCTTGTTTCCAGTTGCGAGCCGATCGGTAATCTGTACGAATAAACTACCGCAAATTTAAATTGAAAATTGAAAACAAACAAGCCATTGATAAGAAACAGTTGAAAGAAAGAAACATTGGACAAACAAGTTCTACGTTACGCTTCCTGATCTTCCTAATTCGCGCCAGAGTATTCATGACTTTAGCCCCCGATCATGAAGCACACAGCTTTTGCAATGGGCGGCTATAATCACAGATGCCAAAGTGAAAAAGTTAGTAGGCACCACCGTTCTATCGTGGCTGAGGCCAGGCTTCTCCCTTACACAGAGACCGTGTCACAGCGCCCCCTGGGGACGAGCAGGTTGGCTCCCTCCGTCAGGTAACTCGATCGCTGCCGCAGCCGGGCTGTGACGCCCTGTGGGTGTGAGCCGTGTGCTGTTACCTGGCAGGGCTGCCAATGCTTGGGTTTTAACCCAAGATCTTGGGTTTTTGCGATATGCCTTGGGTTCTTGG
>JACJUY010005207.1:0-17494 GCA_014220935.1 Platorchestia sp. MABIK
TTTTTTGTTGTTGTTGGTTCTGGCTTCTCTTTCTTGTTGTTGTTGGTTCTGGCTTCTCTTTTTTGTTGTTGTTGGTTCTGGCTTCTCGTTCTGGTTCTTGGTTCTTATTTTCATTTTTCAATGTTTGTGGTTCCTGTTTTGAAATTGTGCTCACAAATTTCGTTTTGTTATGGACCGTCTGCTTGGGTTGCTATACATGAACCCCTTTTAATCTTGCGGTTTCCATGCATTGAGTGTAGTGACACGGCTTATGCATAAATTCCCAGTTCACGCAATTCCGTACTGAATGGCGTCATCCTTCTTTTTTCCAAGAGAAAAAACCTTTGTAATTGAAGAAGCTTAAACGAACATAATTTTTGCATGAATATTTTAATTACACGAATTTTTTGTTCCTCCATTACAATTTGAGCTGCAAGCGTATCATAGCTACGCTTCTTGACTGTCGTTAGGCAAGTAGATCATTCATGTTAAGTTGGGATACGTTGCGTCACGTTAGGTCGCCTAAACACGTTGACCGCGTTGGGTTAAACTTAAGTTCAGTATTCAACTCAAATTTGGAATCAAAAGTTGTTAGCAATTTTATAAATCCCAAACATTAACTGGGCCCATTATACACCATTAATTTGAAAAGATTATTAGAATTTTTCTAACGACCCATGTATGGGTCGTATTGCAAGCAGCGTGTTAAGATGGGTTACTGTACGATAGGTTTGGCTTGGTTTTGGTGAGGTAAGTTAGGATAGAGAAGGTTAGGCTGTAGTAAGGGGTAAGATTGGTGAGATTATTCATGCGAAAAGGATAAGTGAATGTATTCCTAGGGCTAGACCGGTGGTTCTCAACCTTGTTGGAGGTACTGAACCCCACAAGTTCCACTCATGCATTAACCAAACCTTTCGTTGTTGGAAAAATAAAATGTGCTTTTTTCCTTCAAATTTAAAATATATGCACTACTTTAAATACGTTTTTTTGAGTTTTTAAATATGGGACCCCACAAGATCGTTGATAACTTTTGATACAATGAACGGATTTTTAAAAATTAACAGCTGTAGAATCCTGAGATTTATATCTTGAATTTGGTACCTACGTATCCATGATACAACAGTCAAAATAATAATCGGAGGACACAGTAAAATTCATCCTGCTTTGAAACTGCCGCCAAGATGACGAACTGGACAAAGGAACAATTAGCTCTCAAAATCACTGCATGCTTCTCTAATGCAAGGAGCATTGTGCTAGCCTGGCAAAGTTTCAAGAGAGAGTACGACCTGCAAAACTTGGCTGTGCTAGCACAATGCTAGCAGAGCTAGGACTATTTAGCATGCGCACTTTGTACTCAAATTACTGTTACTATTTTCACAACCAAGGTGAAAAACCACTGTTTTTTAAATTAAAATTTTGTAGACTAAAAGTTTTTAAATTGAATTTTTTTAAGATCAAAAGGTTTTAATAGAAATTTGTTAAATTAAAATCTTGGAATTAACACGGCAGTAACGCGACGTTCCTTCACACCAGATAGACGCGGTGACGGTGGCGTGTCACGTTGCCAACACGAATTTCGACAAATTCTTCGCACGAGGGCTTCGCCAGTGGGCCTGCCTTGCCGACGCCTGCAACTGTGAGTGCTGCAAGGTAGAGGGAACAAGGTAGGGTCAAACCAGTCTTTTTATCGTCAACTGTGCGGGCTTGCTGACGTCACGGCAACAATCCAATAGCAGCGCTCATATTGCATCTGGCAACACTGCTACCCCCAAATCTGGCTCCACTACTGGCCTAACGATATGGCGTTTTGGTGACGTCATAAAGTTTGTTTGAAATAAAGCCTTTCTATTGGCTAACCGAACAAGAGGAGGTGTATTTTTCTCCATAGAAATGATCCTGCCTTGTTTCCTCCACCGTGGTGCTGGCAAATATTGCTGGTGAACTGGACTTATATAGCGGACCGTATCCACAATACGGTGTGTGGGGTTATTGATACCACGGTAGAGGAAACAAGGTAGGGTCATTTCTATGGGGGAAAAATACACCTCCTCTTGTTCGGCCAGCCAATAGAACGGCTTCATTTCAAACACACTTTATGACGTCACCATTGTGACATGTCGTTAGGCCAATAGTGGTGCTAGCAGTGTTGCCAGACGCAATATGAGCGCTGCTATTGGTTCGTAGCCATAACGTCACCATTGCCACGCGGTCGACGAAAATAGACTGGTTTGACCCTACCTTGTTTCTTCTACCGTGATTAACATCTCGAGTCGGACCGAGAATTTTTACCCCACTGCGTCCGATAGTATCTTTAATTGGCCAAATTGACTAACCTAGTTATTAGTTATAAGAAACTCAAATTAGAGATTAAATTATTCATTAAATTATTCATTGATCAGTCAAATGCGAAATTAGGTTAAACATTATTGTACACCTTAGAATGACGTAGGTGGTAGGATGCCCTAGAAGTTGCTGAACTTAATCTGGCCCACAGGTAGCTATACTCAAATGCGTCCATTGTACTAGACTTGAGAAACATTCTACCTCTGTATCACCTGTGGTAAATAAATTGTTTATTTTTAGAGATCAATATCGAAAATAATAACGAATATTATCCCTTCTATTTTTGCAGTTTACCGCATCCCGACGGAGGCGGTGCTCGCCAACTTCAGATACATCATCAAGAACCGCTCAATGTTGCTCCACCGCTTCGACGCCCTGGCCAGAATGCACAACCCCCCTGAGGTGCTGGCGGCCCTGGCCTACGACAACCTCGGCAAGACCTTAGTCCAGGACAGTCTTCGCAAAGCCTTGGCCAAAAGCAAGGATTTCACTCCAGACAAAAACATCAAATTTTTTTTCCCGAAAAAAATCGACAAGACATCCCGAGGCGGTCGTGACGTCACCGGCCACCGTATCACGGATACGCCTCGGGCGGCGGCCCCGCCACCCCATCCCGCCAGCCTCCCAACCTCACCCAGCCCTACCACCCCTGCAACCCCGTCACCCCACCACCCTTCACAGGAAGGAGTCTCAGCGTGCAGGCCTGACGAAGAGGCGGTTACAGCTCCAGATCAGGCGGGAAAGGAGACCAAGGCACCAGTGGTGGCGAAGGAGCGAAAAAACAAGAAACGAGGGAAGAAGCAACGCGCCAAGGACGCACCAGAACGCCTCCAGCAGGTGTTCGAGAAGTACATAGAGGACGCTGGCAGCAGCGTCAGTCCGCAAGATGGCGCTCGTCTTCTCGAGCGTTACACTCCGCCGGACTTGCACCTCGCGTGCAGTTATGACTTTAAATTGCCCAGGTTTGGAACCAGGACCCTTTCTGTTGGGTCGGTCACTGCACCACGGTAGAAGAAACAAGGAAGGTAGGGTCAAACAAGTCTTTTTTCGTCGACCGTGTAGCAATGGTGACGTCATGGCAACAGACCAATAGTAGTGCTCATATTGCATCTGGCAACACTGCTAGCCCCAAATCAGGCACCACTATTGGCCTAACGACATGTCGCAATGGTGACGTCATAAATTTTGTTTGAAATGAAGCCGTTCTATTGGCTAGCCGAACAAGAGGAGGTGTATTTTCCCCTATAGGAATGACTCTACCTTGTTTCCTCTACCTTGGGTCACAATGAGGGGCCCTCTAAACCAGTGGTTCTTAACCTTGTTGGAGGTACCAAACCCCACAAGTTCCGTACATGCATTCATCAAACCCTTCGTACATGGAAAAATAAAAAAAATATTCAAATTCAAAACATGCAAATAACTATATACTGTATTAGTGTCTATAACCAAACCGACGAACCCCTGGGATTTGGTGAAACCCAGGTTAAGAACCAATGGTCTGGTAGCTCCACTCGTGTGGTATGGAGACTATTCTATTCTCACATTGGCTCTCCTCAGGGGGACACCACTATTGTATATATAGGAATTAGCGCCCCCAGGGGGAACATGTGATGGCCCGAGCTCAGAGTTAGGAAGGCCTGCTTTTTGTTGAAATAAAATGTTTTTGTTATGTTGAGGACCTTTTTTTTCGGTTCACTGCTATCCGGTTTTTCAGCACCTACTACTTTCTAATTCAACTTTAATCTTGTTTCCTGAACTTCTTTCGCAACTTACTGTTTCTATGCCTCTTCTGCATAGATTCCGCATTCTCTTAACTCCATAGTAAATGGTGCCTACATCCTTCCTCTCTTTGGACCGCCTTTGTGGCGAATATGAAAGCTTAAACTAACTATTAATCTAATCTAATCTAATCTTCTAATGATTTCTTTGCTAAGTTTTCAGGTCATGATTATTCTATATTTTTTAGTTCTCAATATTCACAAAATTATCTGTGATCCGTTGAAATAGGCTGCTCATTCAACTAATCTTTGGAAAACATTCTTTGTAAAATAGCGTTTATAGTAGATCGTCTCCAGAATACAGGTAGTGAGAATTGTAGTTTTTGCCCTATGTTATCACTTAGAGGGTGTTGAATTTTACCTATGTTATTACCCTGAGAGGAGTGTTGAATTTTGCCCCATGTTTTACCCAGCGAGGGTGTTGAATGTCATCCTATGTTATTACCCTGAGAGGGGTGTTGAATGTTACCCTATGTTATTGCCCAGAGAGGGTGTTGAATTTTTCCCGATGTCGTCTCTGTGAGTGGCGAGAACTGGGTTGAGCTAACCAGCAATATCATGAGAGCATTGAAATGTCACCGTGGCCGAGTGGTTGCGAGCGCGCCCTTCACGGGAAGGTGTCGGCAGTTCGAATCCCGGCAGTGCCGCCGAGTTTTTCTCCCCGTTGGGAAAAGGGAGAACTCGGCCACAATTCCCCACTCTACCCAGGTGTCGGAAATGGGTACCGGCTTGACCGGGAGTAACCGTCACTGCGTCCTGGTGTTAGTTGTGAGGCATTTGAAACTCTGATGTACGAGGTGATTTGCATCAGGCTTGGTTTATTGGAATAAAGCATCTTTTTTTCCAGTACAAGTAAAAAGAAAATAGACATCTCATTTGAGTACTTTGTGTTGCAGGTCGGCAGAGCAAAGAACAGAAGACACAAAAGGCGCCTTAGCCCAGCCTCCTTCGCTGCCGTGAGAGCGCTCCAGCAGCCTACGTCTGGCAGCTCTTCAGTCTAGTGTTGTCGTACCTGTAATTACCGATCGGGGGTATGCACCCACATAGAAACCATTACAAATATAAAAGCTTAGCTGTGATAGTGTGTTATATCGCCCGTTAAAATTAACGGCTAAAGCATAGTCTCATTGAGTTGCATAAAACACAAATGCCGTAATTGAGTAGGTAAATAGATGAAGGATTAATTACTCTCTCATTACTTGAAGAGAGTGTGTGATGAGCGTATCTGTGATACAGGCTCCACCACCTCTCTAATTTTCCCCAATGTTAATCGTTCACTACGCCACACTAATATACAGCATGTCCTTCAGAAACCCGAACTGATTATTTATTTTCCGTATCAGTGATACCATCATTAGAATGCCATAAGCATTTAATTTCTATCAAAACTATCCTTCAGAATTAACCTATAGAAAATGCATTACTGATTATGATGGTATTACTGATACGGGAAAATAAATACTCGGTTCGTGTTTTTGTGGGACACACTGTATATACTTGTAAATACCGGATATTATTAGGACTGATGAAAAGGCGTTACGCTTTCATATACTAAAGAGCTTCGGCCGAACACAAAGAGGTGTTAAAACAAAGCGAAACGGCGGGAAAACCCAAAAGTAATAATAGAAACAAAGTCCTGTGTCTCTCGTACAAGCATTTTGTCTCGGCGAGCTAAATGTACAATGTGATATCAAACACGTCACGTGACCTATTTTACATTATCCTTTCAATTTACATAGTTACGAATATCAATAATGTTAGCGAGCTATATTCTATTTTTACGATCGATTCGTGAACGACGTAAGAAAATGGCCCTTGAAATTATTACCTGAATTACCGTCAAAAATTATAATTGCCTACAAAATTCTTACAAGTGCTAGAAAAATTGGTTACATTACAAAGTTGAACTCTTATTGCTACGCGAAAGAAGTACATCGTTCCATGCATTTAAGACTACAACAATATAAAAGAAACTATATCCAATTTCAAGTAACTTGCGGTTGGGGGACAAGAGACTTTTATTTCCACCGTTCGAGAAGTACTTTACTCCGTAAAATTTATGAACAAATATTTTAATATTTCACAATTATTTGCGCAATATGAAGATTATTTACACTTTGAGAGTTTTAATGAAGAGCCTTTAATTTATTTCCAACTGATATTCTTCCAGCAGTGTGGACGAGAGAATAAAGCCACACTTAGACGTAGCGAGGGCAAACAATGCACTGAATAATAAACAGGAGTAAACCGTCTCAACATACATCGGCTGAGTCTATCATCCAAATGGATCCATAGTTCTGAACTGATCAATCGAGCTTCAGCCAACAAAAATAGTCTTACGTCCGGATTGGGTCTTGCTGAAGCTGTTCTACAGTAAAGCAAGAGTAAAATATTTTCGTTACATTGCAATTAACATTCGCACAGTTTGTAAAATGGACGGCAACACGAAGGTTTTTACAGACAAAGAGTTAAACAAGAACGCTGTCACAGCCTTTATATTGGGCGAAAAATACAGCTACTTTACAAACTGAAACATCTTTCACAGCAAAGCCGTGACTGTAACTAGCCAGGATTAGTACAAATCATCTCTCTGCATACAGAGAACAGCGTTGCAACTGTCGAGATGTTGAATCAACTTGGCAATGGGACCTTTGTGTAGTCTAAATTTGCCTCACTGCATCTCTAAAGGGCGGGAGTTTGGTGCGATAATATCGATGATAATAGATAATATCGATGATATTTGGTGCGGCGATATTATCCCTCTTTATTCTGCCTTGAACCACGTCTTTGCAGGAAAAACTCAAGTCTTGCAAATTCAAAGTAATTATTTACATGTCGTGAGGCAACATTTCTTCGTTTCTGGGGCGTTGGTTCATCAGCATCACCTGCTGGGAACAGCTCTACATCAACACCGGTGACGGATTTCAATAGCGCATTGGCGCTAGTGGAGGGCCCCAATGAGGGTTCCAAATCAGGAGAAGAAGCGGGCCCCCGAGTCACGTGACGACATCCCTTTGCTTCCTTGACGACGTTTTTGCAGAGGATGAGGAACGGCATGTTGGAGGCATTACAGAGGTGATCACTTCCAGTGGGTGATACGCAAGTTCATTCTAAATGATGCCTTCCTCTCTTAGGAACGCTTTTGTTGCGGTGAAGGAGGCTTCAACTAACGTCTAATCTAATCTTCATCCCTGCGTGAATTGGAAAAGAAATCTCTGCGCTTCTTCGAACCAATCACTTTGCTCCCCCTGCTGATATTCTTACGTTTGCAAGACATTGCTGCTCTACTTTCTTTCAGGTCTTCAGAAGTATTGTTCGTTGCTGACCAAGAACTTGAGCTTTTCCTTTTGGCAGCAGGTGAACGCTTTTTGGAATTTCGAGCACCATTAGCATTGACATGAATCTTATCTTTTATATTCTCAGAGGAACTTGAAGATTCACTCAAATTTCCAGTCTCACATACGCTTACGGACTCCAGATTCTTCCTGTCCGCTTCCACTTTTTACGGACCAGGACTCCCATTTTCAGCCTTAACACTTATTGATGCCAGATTCTTTTTGTCCACTGCCACTTTTTGCGGACCAGGACTCCCAGCCTTAACACTTAGTGATGCCAGATTCTCTTTGTACATGCCCACATTTCTAGGACGGCGACAGACTTTCCGACCTTTGTACCTGGGAGTACGGAGATGACTGCGCTGGTGCCTGAGAAGGTGACTTCGGTAGACCACCTCCTGTGAAGCTTTAAAGAAGCACTCGGGGCACGTGAAGACGGAGGCTGTGCGGTGGCGGGACGCGTGCTGTGCCATGCGGCGCTTTAGCTTACAGGAATACGGGCAAAACGAGCACTGAAAATTCCCTTTTAAACGTTTATTGGAGCTTTTGATGACATTGTTCAGTGTGGCAATTTTAGCGTCGTTACTGGGATGCAGGGATGCAGCGTCATCAATGGGATGCAGGGATGCAGTGTCATCACTGGGATCCAGGGATGCGTCCTCACTGGGATGCAGAGATGTAGTGTCATCACTGGGATGCAGGGATGCAGCGTCCTCACCTACATCCCTGACTTTGAGTTTGCCCTCACGGCCTGGAGATAACTTAGGCCTGTCATCCGCAACAATCAGAAGTGGCGTATCATTTTCTTTACACGTCACCGTCAAATTATCAAGCCCTTCTTGGAAAGTATATTTTGCTGCTGTGTCTGATGCCAATGTTTCACCAGCAGAAACATGTTGCGTGACTTTCACCGAGGAACAACTTTCATAGAATTCTTCACCCAATCTTTTAGCTGGAATAATTCTAGAGAATTCTGTACCTTTTTCTGACGGTACTCCTAATGAAGATGTACTTTCAGGTAATTTTTTTTCTTGCAACGGTGCCCGTAGTGACGGAGGGGCACTTGGGACTCCCTCACTGCAATTTTGTAAAGGAGTTTCCAGGTATTTGGACAACACTTCACCCTCTCCCAAGGCCTGCACTGACTCAGTGTTACGCCTGCGGTGGTGCGCCCTACGGGCAGACGTGTAAGTTTTAACGCGTGTGCCATGGCGCACATCCCGTGTACGGCACGAGGGAACACTAGATGAAGGGTTACCACTCTCAACTCCTTCGTGTGTGTCACCAGTGAAATGACACGTATTTCTCGTAACTTCCTGTAGTTTTGGTGTTGAAGTTCCTGTAGTTTTTGTGACTTCCTGTAGTTTTCCTGTAAAACTTTCTATAGTTTTTGTGACTTCTTGTAGTTTTCCTGTAGAACTTTCTGTAGTTTTTGTGACTTCCTGTAGTTTTCGAGTAGAACTTTCTGTAGTTTTTGGACCAACTTCCATGGTGCCACTTCTGAGCCATGCTGTTTGTACACCACTCGTTGCATACTTGATGTCGTCGGCAGTATTATCCGTGGCAAAGATCTTTTGTTGAACAGGTAAGTCTTGGTCCAGCATTTCAGCAGTAGAACAACATCTATCTTCTTCTCTGCTTGATCTTTGCGATTTAGTGGAAGGGGAACATCTGTCTTCTCCACTTGAGACTTGCGTTTTGGTGGAAAAACATTAATCTTCTCCACTTGATCCTCGCGTTTTGGTGGAAGAACATTTATCTTCTCCACTTGATCCTCGCGTTTTGGTGGAAGAACATTTATCTTCTCCACTTGATCCTCGCGATTTAGTGGAAGGGGAACATCTATCTTCTCCACTTGATCCTTGTGTTTCAGTGGAAGAAGAACATCTATCTTCTCCACTTGAGCCTTGCGTTTCAGTGGAAGGATAACGACCCATGCTATCGTGACACGGTATCAATAAAGCAGGGGACTTTTTCTCAGAAGACACATCATCACCAGCACATAAAGGACTCCCTCGAGCACACGTGGGTGCATGTCTGTGTGAGAGGAGGTGCTGTGCGAGAAGCAGAGCGTGAGAACACTGGAAGGGGCAGAGACTGCATGACAATATCGGGGCGCCGAAAGATTGGAACGACGAAACGACTTTTTCGATCTTGCGTGCAACGTCGGAGATGGAGGAAATATGGTGATGCTGAACGGCTTCTTGTTCAACTGAATTAATAATTTGTACATTATTTGAACTTTGGGGAATTTTTGTAGCTTGATTTTCATCTCCGGCATCAAATTTTGGACGTTTTGCTGAGCTTTCTTGTAGTTGACAAACGCGTTTGGATGAATTTCGTAGCTGACAAATGCTTTCCTTTTCTCTTACGTTGCCTACTTTAGTTGTACTGGGATCTCTTTGAGTTAGAACATCAGCTTCATAGCTATTGGAGGCGGCGAGCTCTGGAGTTTTGTTAGGATTAGAATCTCCATCGCAAGTCCACTCTAAATTAGAGGCAGACTCGACCACCTCTGTGTTGGTGTTGCCTTCCCTGACTTTACTTTGCGGTGCAATAAGTTTTTGAGATCTTGAGCTACCCTCTGAAGTGCCGCTGTTTCCTGGACTTCCGGGTGCAATGACAGA
Source organism: Platorchestia sp. MABIK (assembly GCA_014220935.1). Classification (NCBI taxonomy): domain Eukaryota; kingdom Metazoa; phylum Arthropoda; class Malacostraca; order Amphipoda; family Talitridae; genus Platorchestia; species Platorchestia sp. MABIK. The sequence continues at coordinate 10,063 of JACJUY010005207.1, forward strand.
TTTTTGAGATCTTGACCTACCCTGTAAAGTGCCGTCGTATTCTGAACTTCGGGGTGCAATACGTTTTTGAGATCTCAAGCTACCCTGTGAAGTGCCGTTGTTTTCTGGACTTTGGGGTGCAATACGTTTTTGAGATTTTGAGGTACTCTGTAAAGTATCGTTGAGACCTGGACTTTCGCACGAGCGCTCCAGCACTGAACAGTTCACTCTGTGATTTTGTCTATCCCCATTCGAAACGAAGCTGCCTTTTTCAGCTGCGACTTTTGCTACGCGAGGAATAAGGCTTCTCTTTCGTGTGGGAAGTTTTCGCCGCAAATGTCCTCGTTTGTCCCTAGTTTTGTTCGGACAAACAGCGACAGTTTTCTGCATTGCAGTCTCTTTCCCTTGAACAAAACCGTGTTCCTTGAACGCTGCACTTAATCTGGCAACAGCCTTTTCATTACCCAAATTTGAATGCTCATTTTGGCCTGAACAAAATGGATTAGAAGGAGTGTTTTTGACGAGCTTATCAGTGCCTTCGGCTGTTGCTTGCGGGAGAATTCTTGGCAATTTTTTGTGCCTTGATGCTGATCTGAGAAGCTTACCTTTTTTCTGTCTCGCACTCTCAAGAGTTCTTGTATCAGATCCTCTATTTCTTTTGACAGCAGAACGCTTTGACCACTTGGCATTGGATGATAATTCATGCGTGACATCTGCAGGAATATTTCCAGTCGCGCGTGCAGGACTGCCGATGTCTACAGAATGTGCATCCAAGGGCGTGCTTGTGCTTTGACTGACATCAGTCTGGCCTGAATCAGTTGAGGTCAGTTGACTACTGATGGCATCCGTTGAGGGACTGCTGATATCTTCGGGTGTGTTAGCAGACTTCTGAAGCCTAACGCTCATCCCCACCAACTCAGTCGATATTGAATTTGGTACCTCCAATTTTTTTGCTGCTGAAATAGTCAAGTTCGATTTAGAATTCTCTATTTCAATGTTGCTTTGACAGTCCCCATTGGGACCTGAACAGCTGTGTTGATGAAGACCTTCTAAACTGGCACTGATCGCTTCCATTTCAACATCATCAGAGCAATGTGCGTCATTAGATACATGGTTCTTTATGTGACTGCATCTGTTGACATGTTCGCTATGACAGCACTCCATACTTTCACCAAGTACTTGTGTTAGGCTACACTCTTCCCGGCTTTCGCATGTCTCGCTCCTTCCACAGTGAGAAACCACGGGCGCTCCTAATTTGTGAGCCTGAAGAGAGTCGTGATGTGATGTACCTCCATTAATGCTATCTGCGCCAGGAAGCAGAAAACAACCACATTCTTGCACGGACTCACAGTCCTCGTCTACCCCCTCCTCGTCGGCATCAAGCAGCAACATGAAGCTCTGCCCCAAGATGTTCCTTTCACGTTTCCCAGGCTCCATAATCGGTTCCATGATAGGGGTGACGTCACTCCTGTCTACGGGTACCAACACGCCGTTTTCTAGCGTGTACACTGAGTCGAGAGCGGGCCGTGGCTTTGTCTTTGCGGGAAGGCCCGAAGTCGGACGTGCGGGAAGGCCGGAAGTTGGACATGCGGGAAGACCCGAAGTCGGACATGCGGGAAGACCCGAAGTCGGACGTGCGGGAAGTCCTGAAGTCGGACTTGCGGGAAGGCCCAAAGTTGGATGTGCGGGAAGACCCAAAGCCTTGGACACTGCCAAGTCCTTGCTCAAAACGAAACCGTTCAGCATTTCTTCATGGCAGCAGCTTGATTCACTTGCAGATTCTTGATGAGAATGAAACCTAATTTGACTGGAAACTAAATCTGAAGTCACGTCATGCACAGTCCTTCTTGACAGGCACTGAGAGCCAGAACACGAAGAGTCGGAAACAAGCGTCCTGGAGTCATCGCCATTACAGGCAACATGCTTTGAAAAAGCAGAGCTTGGATACCTAGAATGATGGTCACGCTCACAATATCGAGACCTAGAAACCCTGAGGCGCCTTGTAGCATCAGCGTCTCTATCAGACGCAACAGACAAGGAAGTGTTAGGTACATGGTTGGTTCTTTTTGTGCCAGAGTTTCTTGCACAAGACGTTCTAATGGAGGTTTTGTTCAACACCTCCTTATTAGCGTTGTGATCAGACGCAGACTTAACCACCTTCCAGGAAATTCTTGTATTGGAGTGAACGTTTGGAGCTCCCTTCATGCCTGTGAAATGCAGTGACGATGCACAGTTCTCCAAAGAACAACTCTTTAGCAAGTCTTTACCCTCGACTTCTTTCTCTATGAAACCGCGAGAAGCTGGCGGTTTGTTCCCTTTGTTCGACGAGCTGCGTTTGTTCATTTTGTGTAAGGTATTGACAACATCCATGGGAGAAATAGGAGAGCTAATTAGGGATTCACCATTAGAAGTAGAGTGACAAATAGAGGCCATGTCAGATTGTGGCAAAACTACCTCAGTCCTGAGAGTACTGGAGTCTACAATTGGGGTGACCAAAGCTTGTGTAAAAGAACCAACATTTGAAGTGGTTTCAGCAGAACAGACATTTTCACATTGAGTCGAATTATCAACAGAAATAAAAAGCCCATTCAAATTAGCCGGAGATTTTTTCAACAGACAATCATGAGCTTGATGGGTGACTCTTGAACAGTTCAGACCAGCGGTAGTGAGGCAACGCGGAGAATGGCTTACATTTGTGTGAAGAGCAGCTGGATCTGAAGCCCCATAGAAACTGCTGGTAACACCACAGGGGAGACTGCTGCAAGATGGGACGTCCGGCGCCTCTAACCTCCACTCTTCTGACTTAGGGCTGGCTACACTTACATGATTATTTACTGCATCAGCACCCGGACAAATTACAGACTTGCTGACACTTGTACCATCGCTTCTGCTGTTCACGTTGGTATTTGCATTATGTCTTTTATTTCGAACAACATTGTATGAAGACTCCGTGGTCTCCACAGAGCTACCAGTCTGCATGTCAAGCCCAATGCGTCTTCTGAGACGAGGAAAACGAACAGACTTTGTTGAAGCACGAGCTACTGAGTCAGAAATGGAATGTGGTGATATCGAACCAGAGTTTAGGGACTGATTAGAAACAAAATTCAAGAGTGATGTCGGCACTCCCAAAACCTTGCCTGGCCGATTGTTAGAGCTTCCACTTGATGTCTCTTCGGGTGAATGATTATTTAGGGGACAGTTCAGATCCAACCTGACTAAGGTAACCTGTAGCTCCTTGAGCTTGATGTGACCACTCTGCAATAATGGTTTATTACAGGAACTTTGTACTCCAGCTGGGATGTTGTTGCCAGCTGGGATGTTGTTGCCAGCTGGGATGTTGTTGCCAGCTGGGATGTTGTTGCCAGCTGGGATGTTGTTGCCAGCTGGGATGTTGTTGCCAGCTGGGATGTTGTTGCCAGCTGGGGTGTTGTTGCCAGCTGGGGTATTGTTGCCAGCTGTAATTGCTGCATCTCGATTCTGTTTTCCGGCCCTTCTGCTCTTTTTGTAATTCATCTCTTTGTCAACCGAGTCCATTTTTGCAACCCCAGGAGTGGCAGGGACAATTTCGCTACTTGATGGTGAGCTGACATAACTTGTCTGCTCAGTAAAGGAGGTGGCAGAGCCAGCTTCCTTAGTAGGGGTGGTAGTATAACCTATTTCCTCAGAAGAGTGAGTGGTATAGCCTGTTTCTTCAGTAGATGAGGCAGTATAAACAGTTTCCTTAGTAGAACAATGGGTATAACTAGTTTCCTTAGTAGAGGAAGGAGTACAGCCAGTTTTCTCAGTAGAGGCTGCATATCCAATGTCTCCTGCAGAGGAGGTAGTATAGCCAGGTTCCTCAGTAGAGACGATGCTGGCAACAGTTTCATTCACAGAAGAGGAGATTCCAAAAGAAGTTTCATTGCCTACAACAAACGACGCTTCACCAGTTTTCCCTCCACATGAGGTGAGACGGGAAGGCCAGCGTGCTAGCACCACGATTGGGTTGTGCTGGCTAACCGTGTTTGCATAGTCACCGGCCTGCACGAGTCAGTACAAAGAAAATAGAGAATGTCATCTCCAGTTGCGTGACAAAATAGGCAATTTTCTCAACACTCTTCCATAGTGAACATTGAGCACACACTTACCCCCCAATAATTCTTCCCAATAATGAAAGAAGTAAAAAATAGATAAGCAATACTTAAAAATGGATGATTGTGTAATAAAAATCCATTCCCCCTGTACATATACATTTCCAAAATACATATCCCAAATACATATCAATACAAATACAGTACATATATACATATCAAATACATTTCAAAAATACATATCACATATCCTCTCAAAATTCAGCTGAAGGCACAACAACACGTTGACTACGTATTAGTACATATGTGTACCACTAGGTAAATTGCTCATTTACGTACCAGAACATACAAATAGCCTTTCACATTTTTTGCTATCTTTTACGAAAGAAATTTTAGATTTTAGGCTTGCATATCATGGTTCAGTTGTATTTCTTACACTTTTTAGAAAGATTAAAAATGTATTAGTGAAGCCAGTTTTCCAATACAACTTCTTCTAACCTGACCAAACTGACCGAAGCAACTGCACAACTGTAGTCAACGTACACACTTCAGACTGGAGTAACAAGACTGAACCTAATTTCCTCATAGGAAATTAGCATACAAGTTAATTTCCTCATAGGAAATTAGCATACACATTTGTAGTTGCTATTTGAAGCACCCTCAAAACTTCAGTTTTAATTAATCTATCGTTATAACTGCAAGCATTCAACAACAAAGGAGATGAACTGAAAAAATAAGATAGGGTAATATACATACACAAATTTCACATTTACATTCATTATTCACCAATGAAATACCAAGAATTACCTGTAGTATATGAGTTATGTTTTCAAATGCATCAAAATTTTCAGTATCCCTCACAAAAAAAAAATTTTGATATCAAAATACTACGAGAATACTTTTTCACATATGTTGAAATTTTGTTGAACCCCTCAACCCCTACACCAACAAAATATGTTGATAACAAACTACAATAAGAATACTTTTTCCCCCCCACCTACCATCTCCGAGTGGCTGTGTGGAGATACTTCTTGTGAAGACGAGTACTGGCACAGCTGTGCACCATCTGAAACAAACACATCCACTTGATGATTAAGGTTAAAATACAACCTAACACCACACTCAACTCCTACAAAAACCCATATTTAAATCAGAAAATATCATTCTTGTTTGTCATTCCTTCATAAATCTTGCTACAAAAGTCCATGTTTAAATCAGAGTATATTATTCTTGTTTGTCATGCCTAAATAAATCTTGGAGTAGTGTTCCTAAGGACATCATCATGTAACTGTTTAAAATATCTTTAATTTTTTAAATGAGATTTGGCTTTTTAAAACAGGAGCTTGGGCTGTTTTTTTACCTTACACAAGCCTTGCTTTCCTCTTCACACACAACTCTAACTTTTTCTTTAAATATATATCTTCGTTAAATTTATTTAAAATTCCTCATCTTTAAAAATTTCTAAGCTTATACTTGAGCTTTTTGAAACACAAGCTTTGGCTTTCATCTTCAAATTTAAGCATTATTAGCAACATCGGCTGTCTGTTTTCTCCAGAAATTACATAAACCCGTATTAAAAATGAACATACATAGGCACAGTAGACAGCATGTGTAGTGTGAATAGAGTCAGTCATGACCAGTGCATTGCAGAAAATTGCATTATTGTACTTACAGAGATCATAAATACATGTAGTAGCACAGCCAGGGAGGGCCACAGAGGCCATGCCCCTTCCCTCTCCAAAAATGTTGAGCTGGGGGCCAATTTCAATTGCCATTTTAAGTAAAAGAATAAAAAGATTGCTGATAGTTAATAACTGGCAACCCCCACCCGTAATTATTTGTCGGGAATCCTGGCCCCCAAAAATTTCCGGCTGGCTGTGCCACTGGATACGTACATGAACTTGAAACAGCAGTTGGTTCATTGTACTTGAAAGTTTTGCAATCCTTTTGAGATTTTTAGATTCAGAATTAGCTTTAGGAAATTTCTTTTAAGGTGGAAGTTAAATTTGATTTAAATTTTTAATTCATTCCAGGACTTGTATCTGGCAGCACCAGCAGCTATCAAAAGTGTTATTAGGATTTCAAGATTATCAGGTAAAGGTAAAATTATTTATTTTTAGAAGCTTTGCAACAAAAGTCTTGGGCAACAACGCAACATATGCAATGGACTCTATGGAGGTCAACTAGTCAGCCTACCAATCTAATATTTTAGATCTACTATGGCGTAATAAATTTCAGAGAAAACTATTGAAATTTATTAAGATAATATATTAGGGTTAGTTTGCTAAATGTTAATAGTGCAGAAAATTATGTTGCAAACCTCTTCCAAATTTTTACCATTTGTACAGAATTAGCAAAGTATAAATATTTTTGAAGTTTTTAGCTTGTACCCTAACTAACACTTGCATACTAATATAGAAAATCTAATTTTTCAACATATTCTCTTGAACTTTGGTAAGAAACTATTTTTTTTCTTACCATAATAAATGGTGAATTTTTAAGTAAAGCTTTATGGCATTTACTATTAATTCAAACATCTTATGAATTAACTCTGGAGAAATTTCTAAACAAGTTAGAAAATATTTAACAATTAAATTTTTATACACTCAAACTTTTATAAGAAAAATCAAAATATAAAATCTCTATTCAGAGAACAAAGGGTTTCATCATTGCTGCACTGGATTTGATGTTCTAATTTGGTCCTTTTCTTTTTCCTAAGGTGACAGACAAATAGTCATGTACATTCTCTGGTAGGTGGCAACATTTACAGATACAATACTCGAATAGCCTGCATTACGAAGGGTTTGTGCAGGTGATCGAATGGCTGAAGTTGGTCGCTCTCGCAACACCTCTTGTCTTCTCCACTCTGGGCAACACGTACCAGACATTGTTTTCTGGTTAAGAATCTGAATTAAAAAATCTAAATTAAATATGGTTTTGGAATAACGCAACGGAAGCAAAACTTTTATAATAAAATTATTGAGTATGGACGGTGGGAAATTAGTTGTAAACCCGATCCGATATATCTTGCTTAAGGTGAGCGTCCCTCTTTTGGCCCTTTTTTTTAATTACTGAACCTAGAGCAATGAAATTTGGTATACTGTTAGGAAATACAATTTGGAATCGTTTATCTTTTATGAAAAAATGCAATTTTCTTGAAAAGAAAATGGGAAATCACAGAAAACGATTTTTTGAGGGGGGTTTTCAAAAATCTTCACCTCCAACAGTGTTGGAGCTACAGTAGTGATACTGGTATCATTGGATGCGGAGAGACAAGGGCTTTTATGGATACTATAACACATTCCCCAAATTTCCAGTTTTATATAAAAAAATAAAAAAATTTGAGAGCAATTTCTGTTTTTTAAAAAATGTGGATTTATGAC
>JACJUY010005207.1:19978-47546 GCA_014220935.1 Platorchestia sp. MABIK
TATTTATGGTCATTGCCAGTAATATTGTTAAGGAGCCTCATATATGTTTTTTCAAGTTCTCAGTTTTGTGTTGCTTTGCAAGTTTTTGTCTTGAAGAAAAGGAAATTCAATAAATCTCCTACCGCTATCTCGTATACCGCAAAATTTTGTAGTATTTATGAATACAGCTCAGGTATGAATGAATAGGTCAATCAAACCGAATCGTTATAGGGTGAAAATTTTATTTGAATCAATTTCAAAATGCATCTACCAATGCTCTAAGTTTCATGATTCTTTGAACGAACTCCAAAAGCTCTCAATGTAAGAAAATATTTTTCAACAAGTGACGCAATGAAAGTTTTCCGAAAGAAACGGCATACTTCTCTTTAAAGTGTTCGTAGAGAAGCACAGAACTTCTAAATTTTAAAACATTATTTATACTATTTTGATGTCAGAGCCAGGTCCACACGCAGAGATATGACATGCTGCTCTTCTCTTTCTTTGCTTTTATGACTTTGCCACTCATTTTGCAATATTAAAGTTCCGCGCAAATTCATAATAACGATACGCATACTATTACGATACTCATGTGTCTGTATCAACTAAGGATCCTTACTTAAAGATATTTTAAGACCAAAAATGTTTTTTTGTAATATCTTTAGCGGTGGTCACCGCGGCCGATTGTTTAAGAACGCACTCTTCACGGGAAGGTGTCGGCAGTTCGAATCCCGGCGCTGCGCGGTGATTTCTCCCCATTGGAAAAAGGGAGACCTCAGCCACAATTCCCCACTCTACCCAGGTGTCGGAAATGGGCTCCGGCTTGACTGGGGGTAACATTTATGGCGTCCTGGTATTAGTTAAATGAAATTTGACAAACCAATATACAAGATGATATGTATCAGGCTTGAGAGATTATAATAAAGCATTCTTTATTGGAAATAAACTGTTTGTCTTTCTTTTATCTTTCTTTCCGAGGGCGTTGCGCATCACTGTGTCTGGTCGACCACTCCAGCTTTGACGTCAGCAACCATTCTCACGAGCATCTTGTTGCACAGGGCCGCCATTGGGTTCAAAGCAACCAGCTACAAGAAAAAATAAAATAAGAAAGAGGTAACCAAAGAAAAATTACACTGCGCTGTACTGTTTGCATTATCTGAAATTTTTCATAATTTTTCTGAACTTACTTGGGGGATGCGAGTTAAAAACAACCTTGGTGAATAGGTATCTTCCAGTACCTTTCTTACTGGCCTTCTATGATTTCCATCTGACCAGAATAGCCACTTCCTCTGGGGGAGAATTGAATCCAAAGTTCTAAGCGTAAAGCTCTACCTTTGACTAAAAAAATTATGAGACAAAAAGAGTAAGTAAACATAATAAATTTGTTGTTGAAGTTTTGCTGAAGAAATTTATAAGGTAATCTAGTAGAGCAGTCAAGGATAATGCACTCTCGGTGTTCCTAGATATTCCAACATGAAACGCAAAGTAGGTGAAACTTGCTTGTCATAGCTAGCTTTCGGTTGTTCATGTGGTCGAATTTACGAAAAATAATAAATAGAAACCTATAACCTATACTACAGTACAAGACCGCAGACAAAAGAAGTTGAGGATAGTATGTAGCTTTCTTGTCCTTGGATTTCTTTAAAATGACGATAAGCAATATTTTTACGTCCAACAAAGGTATCAACTCTATATTTACCTGTGGTTGTTCATAATTCTAATACTGATCAAAACTATGCGTTTCTGTAATCCGCACACTTAAACTGGAATTAGCAAATCCGGTGATGCGTTTGTCAGCAGTTGTAAAAAAAGTGGCTGAAGGTTTATCTGTAATTCTGAGGAAAAAGATCCAGTAACGTGTTCATCTACCGTTTCAAAAAATGTGGATAAGTGTTTGCCTATAGTTCTGAAAAAGATGCCATAAAATGTTTGTCTACAGTTCTAGAAAAACATGCGTTAAAGTGTTTGTTTACATTTCAAAAATCAGATGCTGTTAAAATTGCCTATAGTTTTAGATAAGATGCAGTGAAATGTTTGTCTATAGTTTTAGAAAAAGATGCGGGAAAGTGTTTTTGTCTATAATTTCAGAAATAGACGCCGTAAAGTGTGAGTGAATACGTACTTCTAATATCACATATATTACAATTTTCATTTACCTGCTTAACAATTACTTAATTAGATTGCATACATGGATGCCTGGAATAAATAATTAAATATTAACTTCACAATGAAAAATAATAGAAACTCATTAAATTACGTGTGCAATAGTTCTTTCGAAAGTAATTTCAAAACTTTACACTTATAAAAACAGATCTGTGAATTAAGCAAACATCAAACAGTCATTAAGAACTAAAAAAATAAAATAGAAAAAAATGATAAAGAAATTAGGTTTGACATGCCTGCGTCTTGGCGAAGGATGATCCGAGTTTGGCGGCGACTGTGAAGCAGTTCCGTGCCAGTTCATCCTCTCCGTGCAGCCTGTGCAGCAGCCCGAGCTGCACACTCGCCTGCCTGCACACCGCACTCTCTGCACCGCACAGCTCCAGTGCAGACTTCAGGTCCGACATCGCCTCTGCTCCAAGGTATGTCAAATTATCCTTTCTTGTCTTGGTGAATTTGTTGCATTCTAGAACTTTATGTGTCGTTCTATTTTAGAATCTCGTTTTATTCGCAGTTGCCATGGTTTTTGAGACCAACTTTTAACATGTTCGCTGCCGCTCCACGCACATGTGCTCAAGATATATATCACAGAATTTGATATTTACCAAAAGCTTAGATGCTAATCGACCGCTATAGCGTACCTGTCGGGAATTTACTCTGACTGGCGTTCCTATTGGCCTTAAAATAATAAAAGGCACACTAGCCCTTCAGGGACATCAATACATATATATATAATTTTTACCCTTCCTTTTTAAATATCAGAGTTCCTTGAGCCTATTCTTCTCTGACGAGCGTTAATGGGTTAAGGTTGTAGCTGAATCCGAGTTTGCTGATTAGGAGAGTCTTTTTAAATCTTATATAGCCCCTATCTTTTCTACGTCACCGGAGGATCCGCTCGCTTCGAGAAAAGTTCCACACAGGTGCGGGTTCGAACCCATGACTTTGGAAACCTGTGAACCGCAAGAAGGATGCGCTTGGAACAGAATTACCTTGGTCTTGCCTAAGGTTTCTTTACAGATGGGCCCTGTTGATGCAGATGCTATATGAGAGATACTATTAGTTCGTTGCCATGACGTCACCATTGCGACATGTCGTTAGGCCACGGTAGAGGAAACAAAGTAGGTTCAAACCAGTCTTTTTTTTCGTTGACGGTGGGGTTTTGCTCACGTCACGGCAACGAACCAATAGCAGCGCTCATATTGCATCTGGTAGCACTGCTACCCCCAAATCTGGCTCCACTATTGGCCTAACGACATGGCGTTTTGGTGACGTCACAAAGTGTGTTTGAAATAAAGCCTTTCTATTGGCTAGCCGAACAAGAAGAGATGTATTTTCTTCCATAGAAATGACCCAACCTTGTTTCCTCTATCGTGCGTTAAATCAATAGCGGTGCCAGATTTGGGGCTAGCAGTGTTGCCAGATACAACACGAGAGCTGCTATTGGTTCATTGCCATGACGTCACCATTGCCGAAAAAAACTGGTTTGACCCTACCTTGTTTCTTCTACCGTGGGCCGCGGACCACAAACAAACAAATAAACACACCGAGGGAATTATTAGACGATGCCCGTAGCACAGATACACGACTCAACAATTAGGGTACGCCTGGGCCAGAATTACCTTGGTCCCGCCTGAGGATCCTGAAGAGCTGGGCCCTGTTGTTGAGGGGCGAGGCCCAGTGAGGCGCCAGTGCGATGGCCTCAGTGAGGCTCGTCTCAGCCTCGGCCCAGCGGCTGGCCTCCGCTGCAGCGACCCCCGCTGTGTTCAGGGCTCGGGCCTCGGCACACACGTCCGCCTCCTCCGAGTCTGGGGAGGGATGAAAGGATGTTTTATTCCAGTCAAGCCTGGTACATATCATTGATCCAGTCAAGCATGGTACATTACATTGATCCAGTCAAGCATGGTACATATCATTGATCCAGTCAAGCCTGGTACATATCATCTAGTACATTGTTTTTTTTCATGCCTCATAACTAACACCAGGACGCCATGACGGTTACCCCCGGTCAAGCCGGTACCCATTTCCGACACCTGGGTAAAGTGGAGAATTGTGACTGAGTTCTCCCTTTTCCTAACGGGGGGAAAACCGGCGGCACTGCCGGGATTCGACCCGCCAACCACTTTCCGTGAAGGGTGCGCTCACAGCCACTCGGCCACGGTGACCACAAGCCTCAACTGAGGGGATATGGCCACCAAAATACTCGGAAATATTCCATTATTTGCACTAATCAAGTCCCCCAATAAAGACTAATGAGCAAACTGGAGGTAAAGGAGTCCATAATCAACCTGCATCGTCTTCATATAAATATAGGAAAAGATATTGTCAAGAAATAGGTTTTGTCAATCTCTTCTGATCAACAATTAGACATGTCCCGTCTCTCAGTAAGTGATGCACTTATCGCCCTTGAATCTTTCTATGTAATTTTTTCGTCGTGGTGTAATGCTGAAAAGCTCTTGCTTTTCGCATAGACGGTTTGAGATCCCGTAGTGGGAGCCCGGTGTTTCTTCCCCTATGGGAAAAAATGAGCTAGCCACAATTATTTCTTCCAACCCCCTTCGAGTGTATGAAACAAGTATCAGCTCGGAGACATTCAAAAACCCAATGCACAAACTGATATGCTTAAAATTTATTTCAGATTTGGGTTTTACTTAAATTTGACCATTGAATATATGTACTAGATGTAGAAAACAATTTATTTCTGTATCGCTTGTGGTAAATCAATTGTTTATTTGAAATTATTAAAAAGCATGAGTGTGCCCACCTGTACAACCGCTGGAGGGGTCCCCCTCGTCGACCCCCTCCCCCAGGGGGAGCAGGGGGTTGAACAGGGAGTTGATGACGGCTCGGTCCCCCGGGCTCAGTTGCTCCATCGCCGCTTGATGAAGGAAAGAAACAAGTCAAGGATGATGGTTACTACATCCGACCTGCGTGTTGTGCATTGATGTAAAACATTGATTGATGGAGTTATTGATGGTGGAATTGATGATGCTCTGTAGTTATTGATGATATTCATATAATTATTCATTGGTAATGAAACATTGATTATAAAAGTATTGTAATTTTTATACCTAGGACCTAGGCTGCTGAGTTTCATTCATGCCCCGGAGCGAACGGGAAGCATTATCAATTCAAAGTTCTGTCTGCTTTGATTTTTGGAACATCCTGCACCTAGGAGCCTCAGCGTTGTTTTATGCACGACTTGAATCAATTGTCTAACGAAACATTTTAAAATTAAAAAATACAAAATTCTTTTTTATTCACGCTGATTTAATTTCATCCGGTAATTTGAGGTTCGCATAACCTTACATCGAGAGTATAATATACAAAGTGTCCACAAAAAGTGTATCCACCGACCGATGTATGTGTGTATGTATGTATGTATGTATGATACCGGAGAAATATATCAGAATTAAACGGTTGTGTGGTTCCGGTATCATATATACATATTTCGGTCAGTAGATGCATTTATTTGGGGGGGCACCCTGCATATTTACAGTATACTATATACATTACTAGTGTATACATGGGATAATATACACTGTACTTCATTTGAGTAGCTACGGCCGAGAAAAGCAACATAAACTCGTCTCCCCGTATCCAATATACGCCGTCACTACACACTCCCTCCACTACCAGAAAGTGTCGCAGTTGTTGCGTGCGTTGAAAAAACTATCTTCGTGCGAATAAAGATGAATAACAAAAAATTTAGTAATCGTACAACACCTATTTATAAATTACGTACTAGGTTTGTGAACCGCACAATACGCAGACACAAAAACAACACGAATTTGTCAGCACAGCGGCGCTAACTTAACTTGGACTTCTTGGATTAGACTGTAGAGCTCCAGCATCAGGTGTTCAGGTTCCATGTTTCAAGACATTCTTGAGATTCACTGCCAAATTATCACAAAAGTTGTTTGCCTTTTTCAGATTTGTCAGCCATTGTATGTTTTTATTTGTGGTGCTTGAGTTAATTAGTAAACAAGATTATCTGTTTTCTTCAACCCTACGTAGGTATATACATGTTATTGTTTACTGTGATTCCACATTGATAATATTCTTCAGAAAAATTTAAGGAAATATACTGAAACGGAACAAACTTTAATTAATGATACCCAATATCTGTATAATTCTCAATATATTGTAAATACCAAAATATACTGTATATATCCCAATATATTGTACATATCCCTATATATTGTATATGTCCCAATATTTTGTATATATCCCAGTCTCTCATATATGTCCCAATATATTTTGGATATCCCAATATATTGTATATGTCCCAAGATATTGTATATATCCCAATATATTGTATTTATCCCAATATATTGTATATGTCCCAATATATTGTATATGTCCCTATATATTGTACATAATATCAACATATGTACCCCTCTGCACCAGAAATATCAGTAGAGCGGCAACACTGCCATGTGCGCCACAACAGGTACGTACTTGAAGGCTAACACTCAAATTTAACTCGCCAGAAAAACTTGCGGCGCAGCTTTTGGAGGCCTAATTCCTGTACCTGAGGTGCACCTGTACTGCGCTTCTTTGTCCTCCCGCAGAATGTTATTACCGTTTATTTTTATTACAGTCTATTTATTTGTTATTGAACTCTAATTTAATCTATACTGTAATAGGAGCCGAGCCTGTTCGTCCGTGTGTCACACCTACCAGCCTGTAGTGTGTGATGAGCGTATCTGTGATGCAAGCTTCATCAACTCCACAATTTCGTATCTGTAATACAAGCTTCATCAACTCCACAATTTCGTATCTGTGATACAATCTTCATCAACTCTACAATTTCGTATCTGTGATGCAAGCTTCATCAACTCCACAATTTCGTATCTGTGATGCAAGCTTCATCAACTCCACAATTTCGTATCTGTGATGCAAGCTTCATCAACTCCACAATTTCGTATCTGTGATGCAAGCTTCACCAACTCCACAATTTCGTATCTGTGATACAAGCGTCTCCAACTCCACAATTTCGTATCTGCGATACAAGCTTCATCAACTCCACAATTTCGTATCTGCGATACAAGATTCACCAACTCCACAATTACGTATCTGTGATACAAGCTTCATCAACTCCACAATTTCGTATCTGCGATAAAAGATTCACCAACTCCACAATTTCCAGTGTATTAATCCAGCAGATTCAAAGTCGGAATGAATATCACGTGTATTGATAGGAAATAGGAACGTGTGCCACAGGATTTGTCGAACATTACTGTACATTTTGAGGGGCCGTATGCAGTCGTATTATTGAACTCTCGAGTTCAACTTCACAAGCCGTAATTTACAGCGATAAAATCAGTCGTTTATCCTAATACTAATTCCGTGTTTGGTTCAAGATTTGAACAACGAGGCCTTAATTTTTACGCGCATTGGTTGTGGTTTGCACGAGGTGGGCCGCACTTGCCACCAGGACACGCTGTAACTGAGCCTGTCCTTAAGAACAGTTATTCATTTATTAGGTTATTGAGTTATTAGGTTATTAGGTTATTAGGTTATTAGGTTATTAGGTTATTAGGTTATTAGGTTATTAGGTTATTAGGTTATTAGGCTATTAGGTTATTTTAGTTCATTAGGTTATTTTAGTTCATTAGGT
Source organism: Platorchestia sp. MABIK (assembly GCA_014220935.1). Lineage (NCBI taxonomy): Eukaryota > Metazoa > Arthropoda > Malacostraca > Amphipoda > Talitridae > Platorchestia > Platorchestia sp. MABIK. The sequence continues at coordinate 27,735 of JACJUY010005207.1, forward strand.
TATTTCAGTTCATTAAGTTTGAGTAAGGCTAATTAATTTTACTAGGTTAATTTACCAAATTCAGTTCATCAAAAATTTAGCGTGTCGATGAATATCCGAAACAAAATAAAAGTGCAGTATACCCTCAAAATTTATGTTTTCTTTTTCATGTTGTCTACAAAAAACGTCTTTTAGAAGAGTGACAACAAGTTTTTAACCTTGCTGAACGAAAATGCCCCATAATAGGAAAAGAAAACCAATTTATTTTGATGAATTTGATGGATTAAATTTCTTAGATCGATTCTTGAAATATTTTTACATTAAAATCCTTGGTTGATAAACCATGTTCCTTAGATACAATGACCAAGTGTTATAATATGTACATTTATCATCAAATCTAGATTAAGCAACACGAGGGATACATTGCCCTCAATCCTTTTTTTCGACTAGTGACATGGGTATTACAATACTCGTGTGTGTGTATCATCTAAGTGTATTTTCCTTACTTTAAGATATTTGAAAAAACCAGAGATGTTTTGTACCATCTCTGTTGGAAATAAACTTCTTTGATTATGTAATTCTAAGTTTGAAAATGCTAACAGACTTAGGTAATAAAAAAGAATCTTTTCCTGATGCGCCCCGCCACTAATGCAACACACAAGTTCACCCTCTTGTAACTTTCGAAATAATGCACCTATCGACTTCAAATTACTCTCAAACAAATGTATTAATCTTTCGTTAGAGAGTAATTTGAAGTCGATAGGCTCATTATTTCGAAAGTTACAAGTGGGTGAACTTGTGTGTTGCATTAGTGGCGGGGCGCACCTGGAAAAGATCCGAAAAAGTAAACATTGGCAAATTGCTAAAGAAATGATTTGGTTTCCACTTACGTTAATTGCAGAGAAATGCGGCGGTGGTGTTGGAGGTGTGATGGGTGAAAGGAATTAATTCCGGACTGTGACTGAAGTGGCCAAAATTTGGAACTTTATTTTCGTGATAACTTATTAACAAACTAGTGTACACGGCCCGACACTAGTGTACACGGCCCGTCACTAGTGTACACGGCCCGTCACTAGTGTACACGGCCCGTCAAAAATGCCGGGATTAGATATTTTCCTTTCACAAATCCTGCAGACGTGGATGCCCAACAAATATATCCATCCCAACAGTACCCGCCATTAAAATATTCTTGTACTTGTGCACTGGTGAAACTCGTATCACAGATACGGTCATTGAGCGTCCGCGTGAGAGACGGAATAAGCGTACACCAAATAAACAAATAAATAAATAAACAAATAAATAAACAAATGAACAAACAAATATATATATAAATAAAGACACGAAGGATGCCTGGGCGAGATGGCGAGAAGGGTCACCAGATGAGGCCGGCGCAGCCACCGCGGTCATGCGGCGCTGTTGGCCATGGCAGAAATTGTGGACTCTAGGCAACGCAGGCAGAGAGAGAGATGATGACGTACATAGTTAGTTAGGGCTTTTAATTTTTAAATGGTTTCTATATTTTGATTTTTGAATGGTTTTTATATTTCGATTTTGAGAGTTTTTTATACTTTGGGTAATGAATGGTTTTTATGTTTAAATTTTTGAATGTTTTTCTTATATTTTGATTTTTGTATGGTTTTTATATTTTTATTTTTGAATGGTTTTTACATTATTATTTTTGAATGGTTTTTATAGTTAGATTTTTGAAGTTTTTTATATTTTGATTTCTGAATGGCTTTTATATTTTTGACTTTTGTCCCACCAGTATCTCTGTATGAAATAACACTTATTTAAGGTGTGTTGAAGCATGTTCTCTTAGCTAGTTACCGAGTATCTTACCTAATAAAAAGTGCGTTTGTTTCATTGTTTGGTGTCCGCTTCTGTGACGCTCACGCGGACGCTCAATGACCGTATCTGTGATACGAGTTTCACCAGTGCACAAGTACAAGAATATTTTAATGGCGGGTACTGTTGGGATGGATATATTTGTTGGGCATCCACGTCTGCAGGATTTGTTCAAGGAAAATATCTAATCCCGTCATTTTTGACGGGTGTACACTAGTTTACAATGGTGCATCCCCTAAAGGAGAACAACTATTGTGTATCTGTGGGAGTTAGCACTCCCAGGAGGAAAACGTGAGGTCCCGAGCTGTTAGTTAGGTAGGCCTCCTTTTTGTTGAAATAGTATGTTTTTTGTTATGTCAAAGACCATTTTTTTAGGTTCACTGCTGTCCTGTTTTTCAGCACCTACTACTTTCCTCTCCAACTTTGATCTTGTTTCATGACCTTCTTTCTCAGCTTACAGTTTCTATGCCTCTTGTGCATAGATTCCGCATTCCATTATCTCCATACTAAATGGTTGAACTAACATCCAATATTTACACCGACGCATGCAGTTTCTCAAGTATATAAGGTAAATACGCCTGCTCTAAAGTTGCTAACTTGCATGTTTCACATCCTCTTGATGTGAAACAACCCTCTCCCAAAATGTGAAAGAAATTATGATAAGGTATCACTGATACCTAAACCTGAACCAATTCCTAGGTATCAGTGATACCTAAACTACTAAAAGACGAAAAGTTACGCTTTAATTTGGCTGTTTCATTCAGTACTTTGGTTTTCTCTGAGCTGGTTGTTCATTAGGTTCTAAATTGTTGATTTGAAAGCTGGAACGGATTGTAGGTAGCAGTAGGCTTTTTGTGAACTTAACTCCTGCATTCTCTGCAATTCAATCATTCGCACAAACGTTACGGTTCAATTTACAAATTAGAACAATTTATTCTTCTACAACATTTAAAAATGAGAGTAGAATTTGTTAGCGTTGGGTAAAACATGTCTACATTATTGCTTGAACTATTGTATTTCTCTGTTCACTATATTTTCTGCCCCAGCACATATGACGCAATGAATAAGCCAGCCATTTGACCTCAACACAATGCCGTGCAACCCTCCGCAACCCCACACCACCTCACCGCAACCCCCCTCCCAACCCAACCATCCCCACCGACCAACATTACGCAGCAACCTTCACCACCACCACACCGGAACCTTGTATAACAACCTAATGAGCACGCTATTAGCGTATAACAACCATAACGCAGCAACCTTCACCACCCCCACCACCCCCAACCACACCGCAATCCCAAACAACCTAACCAGCCATCCCCACCGACATAACGCTACAACCTTCAAAACCCCCCACCACGACACCGCCAACCTCCCCCTATCGCGAGGTTGTTGACCCACGTGGCGGCGCAACACCAAAACTTTCCATCCCCGCCAACAGCGCCGCATAGCTCGCGTCCACACACCGTCCCAAACCTGCCTTGTGTACGCACCGCGGTACTGTGAATGCAGGGATATGTAGTGAAACTGTGACATACTTTAATGCTATTAATACGTAGTTATTGTTCTATTTATTTGCACAATGTTGTTCTGCTGTTGTGATAATAGTGAACACGACCCGATGAAAATGACGGGATTCGATATTTTCCTTGATCAAATCCTGCAGACGTGGATGCCCAACAAATACATCCATCCCAACAGTACCCGCCATTAAAATATTCTTGTACTTGTGCACTGGTGAAACTCGTATCACAGATACGGTCATTGAGCGTCCATGTGAGCGTCACAGACACACGCACCAACCAATTTAATGCGTTCACTCACATGCCCATTGTGATAACATGGCAGAAATTACCTAGAGAAATATTTAGTCTATTTATTTATAAATAGGTAGAGACACTAGGCGTTCTATTTTATATAAGTCTTTTTGGTATTGTTCAATTAACGCAATACTGTTTTACTATTTAGAAAGGGTGCGATAGGGATGGATATAGATAGGGCTGTAATGTAGTATAACCCTATCTTTGTAGTTACTCGGCTTTGTTTATAACTTTCGGAGTTTTTTAACCGACATTTGACATGTTAGCGCAACTTACAAGCAAAATTTTGCAAAAATTGGCCGTAATAAAATTCTTAGTCATATATATATATATATATTTTAATACCTGCTTGCGGCAATGTTTTACTGTTCCAGGTGTCTCTATCAATTTATAGATATATAAATGTTTTTTTGTGCGTAATTTCTGCCATGTTATCACAATGGGCATGTGGGTGAACGCACTAAATTGGTTGGTGCGTGTGTCTGTGACGCTCACGCGGACGCTCAATGACCGTATCTGTGATACGAGCTTCACCAGTGCACAAGTACAAGTCGTTTAAGGCAAATTCATATTCCAGTATCAAATGCTAATTAGAGATATCCAATGGCAATCACAACGTAATTGTATATTTTATTTGTAAGACACTCTACCAGTAATTTGTAATTTATTTAAATGCTTCTGGAATTCCAAGTAGTTCAAGAACTTGAACTAACTTCATGTTATTTTCATAGACAAAAATCTTGAGTAAGCTAACTAAACTCATTTTTTATTTATAAGCAGAACTGCCAGGAAGAGCTAAAACCGATTTGTTCAGCCCACTATAGATTAGAATTGAGATTTTTCCTGTTATGTGGAAGGTCTTTGCCAATCATATAAAAAAGAAGCTAATTTTACGAATTGCGTACGCGTTTGTGTGGATGTAGCACATTACAGCCAGCTGAGCAATACGTGAGGTCCCGAGCTGCGAATTCAGTATTAGAAATAGAACATTTCGTCACTATAACCTTTTTTCGGTTCACTATCCCATTTTTCACCCCTTACCACTTTTTTCTTCAGTTCTCCATAAAGTTCTTTCTCAACTTGATGTTCCTGCGCGAAAGACATCTTGTGTGAGATCAAACCTTGTGCGTAGATTCCGCGCGTCATGAACTTCTAAATGAATGATGCCTTCACCCTTCCTCTCTTTGGAACGGCTTTGATGCGGTTTAGCACGTTGACTGCGGCAGGTTAAACTGAAGTTCAATATTAAATTCAAATTCAAAGTCAAAAGTTGTTGGTAATTTCATAATTATGGGACATTATTTGGGCCTACTGACCATCATCAATTTTAAAAGATCGTTAACATTTTTCAAATGGATCGTACCGCAAGCAACGCGTTAAATTATATTACCTAATGGGTTGTTCAAGGCGAAAAACTATGCAATTTTTGTAAAAATTTATTAACGGAAGAGTTACAATATAATTTCCACAGTACATAAGGCAACTAGCTATTTCTGCAACTACTCACTACTACATGTTGGACTTGTTTGGATGCATCAGCGCAACTTTTCACTTCATACATTTGGCCATTGGGACTAAATACCCAAATATACAGGCCCACATTCACCACACGTACAATTTTTTGTATATTTGCTACGCCACATCCCTCACAACAACGCCAGAGAAATGATCCAGTTGATAAGACACGGGCTACAGGTCGGGCGAGAGTGGGGGCCACACCACGTGACTGTGTTTTACTGGGACAAGTTTCTTGTCGTCACCCTACAAAGGCAACAATTATTATTATACGATGGCAACAATAATTATACAATGGACCCAACCCTGGCAAAGATTTACCCTAGAGGGAGAAATATTTTATAACCACCTTGCCATAAGATGCGAAACTGCAAAATGACGCTGATTGAAGGGTTAATTTTCAACGGTTGAACGCGTGTAGCTGATTTCCAATCTCTGCTGCTATTGGTGGAACGCCCTTGGCTAGAGATGAAACGCCGGTTTTCCATTGGTGGAACGCACTTGGATGACCATTAAGCGCTTGTTTTTATTGGTGGAAAGTAAAGAGCTGAAGACCAGACGCTGGTTTTATTGGTGGAAAGTAAAAAGCTGAAGACCAGACGCTGGTTTTTATTGGTGGAAAGTAAAGAGCTGAAGACCAGACGCTGGTTTTTATTGGTGGAAAGTAAAGAGCTGAAGACCAGACGCTGGTTTTTATTGGTGGAAAGTAAAGAGCTGAAGACCAGACGCTGGTTTTTATTGGTGGAAAGTAAAAAGCTGAAGACCAGACGCTGGTTTTTATTGGTGGAAAGTAAAGAGCTGAAGACCAGACGCTGGTTTTTATTGGTGGAAAGTAAAGAGCTGAAGACCAGACGCTGGTTCTTATTGGTGGAAAGTAAAGAGCTGAAGACCAGACGCAGATTTTCCATTGGTGGAACGCAAGATCAAAAGCTTGCATCTTATTGGCTGGCTACAACTCTAAAGCAAGGCAGGAAACCTGAAATTTCCGTCAGGAAACACCGGACAGGAGAACAAGTTTGTACGACGACCACAACATTTACTGTAGAAACGCCCCCACAACGGCAGATGCCTACAAATGAGCTGTACATTGCATTGAAGAGAAGACGTGGCGGTGTTTCTTCGCGTCTGAAAATTAGAAACAAAACGAAACTTAGGACTACAGCAATAAATTTTCTTGCGTTCCAAGTAATTAAGTTTTATCTAATAGGCAGGCATATGTTATGTGGTTTTCATAAATCATTTTATTTTTTCAAAATGTGGCTTACTAAAATATATGTCATAAGTTATAGCAAATATGTGTATGTAGAATAAGTTAAAGACACATATTCTGCAATGGAAACGGTTTAGAAATGAATTTCGAAAAGGGAAAAATTTGGCTCTTCATGCTTTTTTATTAGACAGAACGCTACTCAAGTCAAAGTTGAGTTGATTGAATTCATTCAATTTCTCGAGGCAATATCACGAAAACCTACGCGTTTTTTTCCAATGGATACCAACACATTATATTCTATAGATTCTATTAAATTTTCATTAATCAAACGAGATTCCAGCCTCATCTGGAACTCCAATCGGAAAAATATTACTATTAGTAAAACTCTGCTGCTATTGGTGGAACGCGCATCACTGATACGTAAACTGTTGCTATTGGTGGAACGCGTATCACTGATATCTAAACTCTGCTGCTATTCGTGGAACGCGTATCACTGATATCTAAACTCTGCTGCTATTGGTGGAACGCGTATCACTGATATCTAAACTCTGCTGCTATTGGTGGAACGCGTATCACTGATACCTGAACTCTGCTGCTATTGGTGGAACGCGTATCACTAATATCTAAACTCTGCTGCTATTGGTGGAACGCGTATCACTGATGTCTAAACTCTGCTGCTATTGGTGGAACGCACTCGTCAAAAAATGCAACACCGGTTCTTATTGGTGGAAGGTAAAGAGCTGGAGATCAGACACCGCTTTTCATTGGCGGACAACAAAGAGCGTACACACCCTCAGATGCGGCCGGCCTGCTTGAGGGCGGCGACGAGGCTGTCCACGTCCTCCACCTTGATGCCCGCCTCCCGCACGGGCGGGTCCTCCACACTCAGCACGCTGAGGTGCTCCTTCAGCTCCACGCCTACGTCCGCCAGGCTCAGCTTGTCCAGCTTCTTCTTCTTTGCTTTCTGCGGCACGGTTAAGGGGTGAATGGAGGGGTTTGGGCTCTGTTCTATTTCATTCCAGTCTGATCTGTTCTATTTCAGCTATGTTGTGCTCTAATATCTTCTATTTCAGCTATATTGTGCCATAATATCTTCTATTTCAGCTATATTGTGCCATAATATCTTCTACTGTACAGTTTGTGGTCTTCTTTGCTTTCTGCAAACACGGTGAGGGTATGAGGGGTGGGACTGGGGGGATATCCTACTCCAGCCTGATATCTTGTGTTTCAGCTATATTATGCTCTACGGTCTTGTATTTTTCTCTATTCTGGTCCATTTCATGCTCTAGACTTATCTGTTTCAGTCTTATCACTTCTATTTCAGCTATATTCCTTTTTATTCCTGTCTATTCTCCTCTATTTCAGCTAAATTGTACTCTATTCTCTTGTTTTCTTATCTATTTCAGTTATTTTATGCTCTATTTTGTTATATTCCAGTCTGTTTTCGTTTATTTCAAATTTTTCAATCTTTTTCTGGGCAATTTCAATCCATTTTTAGGTACTCAATTAATTTTCACCAGTAATAGTACTTTTTAATAGATTTTAATGATTTCCCAGCAGGTCTACTCTAGACTATTCTATCACAGTGTGTAAGACTGTAGTGGACATCTGGGTTTACACAACTCTGCTTAAAATGCCACATATTCCGAACTGTGCCACCTCCACTGCATAGTGGAGAATATTCAATATTAGTTTTTCTCCAAAGTAAGACAGTGGAGAAAAACATGAAAGAGCAGCAATAAATGGCAGAGAAAAAAAGGAGCGACAGAAGAAAGAAGGGAAGTGGGTTATAGAGGAGAGGTGTGGAAGGATAAAGCTCACCATGATGTTAGGCAGAGTGGCATAACGCGGCTCGTTGAGGCGCAGGTCAGCGCTCACCACCGCAGGTAGCGTCACCTCCACCGTCTCCAGACCGCCGTCTACCTCCCGCGTCACCGTCAGCTTACCGTCACCCACCTCCACCTGGTGGTGACAGGCAATGACCAACGAGCTCGTAAACAATCGAGTCTTCATAGAACTTGGCTGAAATATGTAGTACGGCAAAGCCATGTCTCATGGAGCAGTCTCTTGGCTTTCTATTAAGTTGAAGCTTCACAGTTGGGCCCGACCACTCGTTGGTTTATGTATGCCCCATCACAGTTGCATGACAGTTAATGTTGCTCAGTCTTCCTCATTCACATCTGCTCAGCCTAAATAGCATAGGGCACCAACAGCTCTCGGTGGTTTACTGGGCCTACATCTGTGGTTCTTCAACACTTTGACTGCAACACTAAATATTAAGTTCAATGCCAAACTCAAATTAGAAGTCAATTGTAGTAAACTATTTTGAGAATAGCAAACATGAACTGGATCGAGTCTTCATTTAGGTTTGATTAAGTGCTTATGGATATTGAGTTAGTGACTACTGGTGGCAAAAATGAGTTAGTAGCGTTGAGTTAGTAGCATTGTGAAAATTACCTCCGTGTACCACCGGTGGCCCACGTCGCAGTCAAAGTGTTGGGTTTGTTGGAAGTAGGTACTGACCCCCCACAAGTTCCATTCATGCACTCATCAAACCCTTCTTAGCTGGAAAACTAAAGCCTTTTTTTTTGAAAAAGTTTTTGAAAGCCTTTTTTCCCCTCAAATTCAAAACTGTGTATACTAGTGTACACTGTACTAGTGTACACTGTACTAGTGTACACTGTACTAGTGTACACTGTACTAGTGTACACTGTACTAGTGTACACTGTACTAGTGCACACTGTACTAGTGCACACTGTACTAGTGCACGCTGTACTAGTGCACACTGTACTAGTGTACACTGTACTAGTGCACAAACTGTAACATGCCAAACCCCAGTAACTTACTCCTCAAACCCCTGGGGTTTGATCAAACCCAGGACAAGCACCACAGCGATACATCAAGTTAAGGTACAACCCAGGAGCCCACACAAGATTTACCCCTGCCCCATCACAGCAGCCGCACCTTGGAAGCAAAGGTAGCCTGGGGCCAGTCGAGGTGAGCAGCAGTCATTTGTGCCGTGGCATTGCAGTCGTCGTCGATGGCTTGCTTGCCCAGCAGCACGAGCTCAGCGCCCTCCTTCTTGGCCAGCGCTGACAGGATCTTGCTCACGTGCGCTGGGCCCAGGTTCTCGCTCTCCTGTGGCAGTGGTGCTCGTTAGTGGTGTCTGTGATACTAGTTAGAGGTGACAGTGGTGTCTGTGATACTAGTTAGTGGTGTCTGTGATACTAGTTAGTGGTGTCTGTGATACTAGTTAGTGGTGTCTGTGATACTAGTGGTAGAGAGAAGTAGTACTAGTGGTAGAGAGAACTAGTACTAGTGGTAGAGAGAACTAGTACTAGTGGTAGAGAGAACTAGTACTAGTGGTAGAGAGAACTAGTACTAGTGGTAGAGAGAACTAGTACTATTGGTAGAGAGAAGTAGTACTATTGGTAGAGAGAAGTAGTACTAGTGGTAGAGAGCAGCAGTACTAGTGGTAGAGAGCAGCAGTACTAGTGGTAGAGAGCAGTAGTACTAGTGGTAGAGAGCAGTAGTACTAGTGGTAGAGAGCAGTAGTACTAGTGGTAGAGAGCAGTAGTACTAGTGGTAGAGAGCAGTAGTACTAGTGGTAGAGAGCAGTAATACTAGCGGTAGAGAGCAGTAGTACTAGTGGTAGAGAGCAGTAGTACTATGGCAGCAGTAAAATAACCAGTGGTACTAGTGGTGTCAACAGTAGTACTAGAGGAAGCACTTATACTAGTATACTATCACCAGTGATACTAGGGATTATAACACCAACATTGGTTAACCCATCAGGCACCTGACTACTACCATACAAAAATTTTTATTCTTTCTGAATAAAACAGTTCTTGGCCAATTTTTTCTGGGGACATGAACATCTAAGAACCATTTGGACACAACACAATCATGCTTTAAAGCTTAATTTTGGTTTTAAAATTAGCACATTGTAAATTATAGGTTATTTGCCTAAACTAAATACACAATAGGCAATACTTGGTTACCTTTGCAGGGATCTCAACATGGATGGCTCGATCAGCTCCCATTGCCAGGGCTGTGCGCAGCGTCTCCTGTACAACAAGTAATTAATCGACCTGCGTTGCACAGCACAGGTAAGCAATGGAATTGGTAGGGCCAAACCTCAACCATTTGGTAATTTGAGCGTGTGTGAGAGTAAGAGGCATCAAAGATAGCTAAAACTAATGAGAACATTTGAAGATTCTTACTAAATGTTAGGTATGAATAGGAATTAGTCGTTCATAGCAGAGGAAAGTAAATAATTTTGGTATACTAACCCCTTAGTTTTCCTGAATTGCGTTATGTATAGATTTGAACACAGCCTTGCAACTACCAGTAGCTTCAATGCAATCATACTCCACTCTTGATTGTGCGACATGCATAGGATTGAAGAAGGTTCATACTGGCTGCAATATCCAGAGCTCTCACTTACAGCAATACTGACCAGAGGCACAAATAAATAAGCATTCATTAGCCCCCTCTATTCCTGGAATATTTTTGCTGGCAGCAGAATCTTTAATGATAAAAAGAGAATTTTTTGAGCTCTTTTTAACTAACTGGTATCAGTAATACTAGTTAGTAGTGGTTGTGGTTTCTGTGACACTAGTTGTGGCAATGGTATCTGTGATACTAGTTGGTGATACAAGTGGTATCAGTGATATTAGTGGTGGTGGTAGCCACCACTAATATGACTAATCTAAATAATATGATTTATTTTCAATATGCTCATAAAGGCATTTTCATTTCAAATTTTTGTAGCACGAGCATCAGATCTCTAATAAAGTATTAGGCATAATCACTACTTACAATTTGAGCAACTTTTTGGTGAAGCTTTTGGAAATTAATTGTTTTGTCCTTCGGATATTTCTTACTTCAAAAAAATGCATGGCTTCTTATCAAAAGTATGCGTAAGATGCACACAACTCAAATCAATAGTTAGAGAACTGGAATAATTTTATGCCCTTCAGGAAAGAGTAACCCTGGGATAATTTACTTTGTGGTGATTGGATGTAATATTTACCATTTTTTTAAACACTTATTTAAACAGGATTATAAATCATGAGCCAGCAAACCTGCGCCTGAGCCGGACCACACGAGACGGCAATAACTTCTCCAGCTTTCTTGGCCTCCTTCAGCCGAATGGCTTCCTCCACGGCTATCTCATCGAACGGGTTCATGGAGTGCTTCACTCCCTCCGTCACCACCCCGAGCTTATCCGGACGCACCCGAATCTGGAAAATTATCATTTCAGAGTAGAAAATATCAAGTCAATAGCACTAGAAGAAAAATCAGAATTGAACAATGACAATTTCAGAACAATTTAAAAATCAAAAATATGGAGTCACTACCATAATGAGACAAACTAGAATTGAAAAATTGCCATTTTAGAACAATTTGAGAATAGAAAATATGGTCAATAGTATAACACAAAAACCAGTACTGCTGGTGAAAATAAGAGTAAAATTTAGCCTCCCTACTAACTTGAACAAAGTTGTACATGCATAAATACTTGTACAAACTTGAAACCCTTTATGAACAATTTAACACATTAGGGTGGTTGCTAAAATTAATTAAGTCAAGTTTTAAGTTGCAGAATAAAAAAATGCACTCAACTGCTAGTGTAGGTACATTTTTATTTTTCAAATAATTGTAAAATATATAATAGAATGATATTTAATATCATTTGCTGATATTTGTTTCAAAAATGTTACTGAAATATTTTGAATCTGCGCAATTATTCTGTTGTATAACTTCACCAAGTGGTCCACATTTGTCATTTGAATTAACAATGAATTAACAATCACAGCAAGAATAGCTGGTAGTTCTGGTAAAAATAATACATAAAATTTAGCAAGCCTGCTAATTTAAACAAAGTTGTACACGCATTAAAATTACTTGAAAAAACTTGGAACTGTTCCAAATATTGAATTTCTTATGAAATGAAATTGGTGCAAACCTTTTTACAAAATTTCTTTGATAAATTAATCAAAATCAACAATATTAATTCAGTTCCTACACTAAGGAATACCAAGCTCTTGTGATTTGCCTCAAAAACCCGTTTCTAACCACAAATGTACTTCTTATTTTTCATTTATGGATTAAACTAAATGATAATGACTCTTTCTTGTGTATGTTCACGGTTTAAAACTTCACAAGGTTTCTCTAGCTAACAACATAATATTTTGTTGACTCTGGTTAAAATTATTTTAATTAATTGCAACCTTAGTGCTGTATTCCATACCAGGAAGGAAATTTAACTAAATTGTGTTTTTTGTGAAGTGTGTAAACATTTCTTATTGAACTTTAACCCTCTCAGCAGAATATGGTATGCACATCATCAAGATGAGCCATTATTTACATTTTGATATATCTAAGGTTAAATTGTTTTTCCTTGACTGTCTTAAATGAAATCTGTGATCTGACTAGATATGAGCATCAAAAATAAACACCAAGTTATTATTGGGATACTTTTAAAGGAAAGTCATATGAACGTTTTAGTATTTTGACGTAATGTTTTGAGATAAAATATTCAAATTTAAGGAAAGTAGAACTTCACCTTCAGCAGATTTTGTCATTGTTAACCAACTTGAATTGAGCATTTTCTAATTGAAAGAAAAGAGTAGAATATGAAGAAAAATAACCAAGCAAATTACAATATCGGATCAAATTCAATAATTCCAAAACGCAATATCATACTTTAACTGCATAGTCGACGACTCTCTTGCAGCCAACTAAAATTTTCATTGACATTTTGTGATAGTTTAGAAGCGCCGGTGAATCAAAACAAAAACCCACAGCTGATAACCGGTGTTGCGAACTCAGCGGCAGCTTCCTTCAAACTTCTTACTCAGAGGTAAAGTGTAAAACCGCCAAAAAACGCTAAATTTCCCAAAAATACATATTGATAAGAATCATCGAATAATCACATAGCCATATTCTTCTAAATTAATGTTAAATTTATGAGCTTATAGAGGAGAAGTTTAACATCACTTTATGTATTTTTGTACCGAGCGCTTTACAACGATATTCAGTGTATTTCGAAGGGTCGATATAATTGTTGATATTTCTTTTTTTCATGGCGTTTTAAAGTCTTCTTTCGTTCAACTGGTTTTCATTGATCTTTTTGAGTAGACGCCGGCTGAATGCTGCAGAACTCGGGCTTCTCATGCAAAACAACAATTATTGAGGGTTCGAGATCTTGCACTTCGCTCCTTGGGATTCTTCCTGCAATGAAAGGGAATAAATTAGGCCATTATTTCCGACTCGACCCAACTGAAAGTAATGGGTACCTGCCCAATCTGATGAGTCGTTATTATATTCTAACATAAATAATGAAGCCCTCATTGAAAACTTTGAACGTCTATTGTACGATTTAAAATGGGTGCTGCTATAGTGTGAGGTTTACCATACTGTAGCATGAGATCTATCTCTAGCTTTTACTATAGCGTGAGGTCTTCAACACTGTAGCATGAGATCTACCTCTAGCTAGTACTATGGAGTAAGGTTAAGTTACTAATGGATGTTGCTTATTTTCGAACATTTATTTTGCGATATATACCTATTTTGTACATCTCAAATTGCACCTGGGTAAGCAATATTTGGTGGTAGACCTCACGCTATATCGCAGCATCTTGAAATGCCTAAACGCGGTTAAAAATCAACATTTTTAAATGCTGTGTTTAGTTATGAGTTAAGTTGCATTTACTCCCGAAGGTATTAATTTTATCTTCTCCAAAATTTATGTATATGTCATTAATATGCGAACTCTGCAATTTTTAATTAAAATTCAATCAATTTCATAAGACCCCACAGGCAACCAATAGCCCAGAGTAAATTTGTGCACTTATTACTACTCTATCAAGAGCCGCTACTCTATCAAGATTATATATTAAACTACACACATGTATGGAATAAATAATATATTATTCAATCTTACTACACAGTTCACAAAAATTTGATGGTAAAATTTACTGAAATATTTATATCCTACAGTGTAAACAAAGAAAAATGCTTCAATACAATAATATTATTGTCCTTGACTTGATAGAACAACGAAAAAAATTCAGTAAATATCACAACTACGATTTTAGTAAAAAAGAAAAAAAATTAGCCAAAAAGATATTTTACAGCAAAAAATAATGAACAGATATTTTTCTCGCTATTTGAAATGTGATACCTTTACCTAAAACATAATGAAACAATTAAACGAAGAGTAAAATGCGCCTTAGGCAAACATGTTGAGGCAACAAAAAGCATTTAAAGACCAAAATGTTCATTAACATTGGAGGTTAAGCTTAACGTTTGCACATTACCAGACGTAATGAAAATAAATGAGTCATTTTAGATTGTAAACAAATAGAAATTGACTACTTAAGAGTGTAAAACTAAAGGCCCGTACGTATGTACACGTGTTCATTAGAGGACATAGAAATAAGCAAAAACTGGAGACACGCAGTCTCGCTTTCTATATGCAGATCGATTGATAACAGCCACTCTATCTTATTTGTGAAGTAGTTGCCGTGAAGTACGCTCATTTAGACGTGAGATTATTTATAAGCGCGCTCATTTAGACATGAGATTATTTATAAGCGCGCTCATTTAGACGTGAGATTATTTATAAGCGCGCTCATTTAGACGTGAGATTATTTATAAGCGCGCTCATTTAGACGTGAGATTATTTATAAGCGCGCTCATTTAGACGTGAGATTATTTATAAGCGCGCTCATTTAGAAGTGAGATTATTTATAAGCGCGCTCATTTAGACGTGAGATTATTTATAAGCGCGCTCATTTAGACGTGAGATTATTTATAAGCGCGCTCATTTAGACGTGAGATTATTTAGAAGTACGCTCATTTAGAAGTAAGATTATTTAGAAGTACGCTCATTTAGAAGTGAGATTATTTAGAAGTACGCTCATTTAGAAGTGAGATTATTTAGAAGTACGCTCATTTAGACGTGAGATTATTTAGAAGTACGCTCATTTAGAAGTGAGATTATTTAGAAGTCCGCTCATTTAGAAGTGAGATTATTTAGAAGTGCGCTCATTTAGAAGTGAGATTATTTAGAAGTACGCTCATTTAGAAGTGAGATTATTTAGAAGTACGCTCATTTAGAAGTGAGATTATTTAGAAGCACGCTCATTTAGAAGTGAGATTATTTATAAGCGCGCTCATTTGGACGTAAGATTATTTATAAGCGCGCTCATTTAGAAGTGAGATTATTTAGAAGTCCCCTCATTTAGAAGTGAGATTATTTAGAAGTACGCTCATTTAGAAGTGAGATTATTTAGAAGTCCGCTCATTTAGAAGTGAGATTATTTAGAAGTACGCTCATTTAGAAGTGAGATTATTTGGAAGTCCCCTCATTTAGAAGTGAGATTATTTAGAAGTACGCTCATTTAGAAGTGAGATTATTTAGAAGTACGCTCATTTAGAAGTGAGATTATTTAGAAGTACGCTCATTTAGAAGTGAGATTATTTAGAAGTCCGCTCATTTAGAAGTGTTGTTGTGTTCCAAATCTGACTAACGCTGGTTTTCGTCTTAAAAAATGAAAAAGAAAGGGAGCCGGAGCTAGAGCATGCATGAGGTAAATGCACAGGTAATGTATGAGTTTAAAGTAGACCCAAAATTTTTAATTATTGTTCAGCAGCACGGTAGAGCACGAGACTCTTAATCTCGGGGTCGTGGGTTCGAGCCCCACGTTAGGTGACCTTGTTTTCTCATCTGAATACTCATATAAAGGGCGTAATTGAAAACAAGCGGTATCAGAACGTAAATGTTTGTCGTGCCACAGGTACACGAAAATTGACTATAGATGAAATGATATTCAACATCATCTAGCAACTCAGATAATGTTGAGTTAGGATAAATATTCATAATTCGAGGTTTGCATTCGCATAGATCTTTGATTGGAAACATATCAAAAGCCAGTAGTTAATTTGGCATCAACATTTGTTGGAAGTAATTACTGTTTTTATTTTTCTTCTTTTCTGTATTTCTATTTGATGGCGTTCAACTTTGGTGTTTTTTTATCATTGCTTACTGACAGAGTGTGATGATCACAGAGTGTGATGATCACAGAGTGTGATGATCACAGAGTGTGATGATCACAGAGTGTGATGATCACAGTGTGTGATGATCACAGAGTGTGATGATCACAGAGTGTGACACACGAGAAGGTAGGCGTAGCTCGCGGCACTTCAAGCGTAGGCCTCTCACAGGCCTCTCGAGCTCACTTGAGTGCTCTGGTCCCTCCAGCGCTCGGCTCAGGCGCCTGCATAGAAAGAAACAAAAAAAAAGAAAAACAGTTTATTTACATTATAGATGATGCAAAAAGTACGTCGTTGGTTTTTTGAATATCTTCAAGTAAAGTTGATGCAGAGGATTTATAAATATCTTTAAGTAAAGATCCGTAGTTGATACGCACACATAAGTATCGGAATACAGAAGGCACTAGTCTAAACAAATGATTGAGGGCAATGTATTCATATTGTTGCCTAATGTAGGTTTGATATCTCCCTTACATCTGAGGTGCAGTAAATATTTGAAGCCTTTATTTCCATAAACCTTATTTAATAATTTCGCATAATGTAATTCATGTTGTAGTTTCTGCTACATAGAAAAGCTTATATAATAATTATAGAGTAGTTAATTTATTGAACTTTTTGCGTCAATGAAAATTACTACGATTTTGTCATGCATGTTCATGACGATAGATTGCAATGCAGTAATAATAAGTAAGGATATTTCGCTCATTGCTGGGTACGGAATTGATTGTGCACTGTGTTTGGAAAAAATGAATCGCTAGTATATCAGTTTGAAAAATAAAGTTTTTAATTTGAAGTACAGTAATTTTAATTTACTTCAAACCAGCGTTACTTGCGATGACATTAACAAATCCTCGTACTCCAGACAACATTTGATTTTTTTGAACAAAAATGAACGCCTTTACCATCGCAATTTTAGAGCCGGCGTTCAGTTATCTACAAATATCTACGTTAGTGACTGTGTAGTTTTTATTGTATTACACCTATTTCAACACCAGTGCTTCACTCGTATTGTACTCGTTTTTGTTTTATCAGTACATCATTGGAATGCACTTTGTGTAAAGTGGGTCGAGGTGCGTGGTTCTTTCTCCGAAGAACCTTTCAATAAATCAGTTGCTCTGACCTTGGTGGAAAGGTCACTGACAGTGTTCTGATCATACATGTTAAAATTATTTCGATACAGTAGTTTCGAGACACATTTAAACTTTTGTAGTTAGGTAAGAGAATAACATTACAGCATTATTTACTCTGTATTTTCATTCGTGTACAATGAATTCTACTTTCAAAACCGTCTATTGAGTTTCGTTCGTCTTCTTGTTAGCACTTGAGTGAAAGTTCCAAGAGACCTCACTAATACTCCTATGAAAATATATTTTTTAACTGCAAGAGGAGGAGAGAATGTTCATTCGAATATTAATTTTTCTTTTAATTAAATCCCTTGCATCAATTCCTGTCTTTGATGATCTCTGTAGATCCGGAAGCTCAGATCTCTCTCCGACTCAGTGACGCGTTTGTAGGTGTCACGACAGTCAGTGTGGCATGAATCATCGCGTGGGGAGGGTGTGGCCGCTGCGCTTAAAAGTGTTTAGTGACCTGTGCGCCTACAAGCATAATCAACGGGTACAGTGTTCGAGTTCCTGCTCGTAGTATGAATTCTTATCAAGTTCAGAGTTCATTCAGATTTTATTTGGTCATAATTTCGGCATGGTTAATGGAGCGTGGACTTCATCAAGTTTCATTTAGAAACTTCTGACGTGCGCACGATTGTTTACATTTCTCCTTTGCCTCTGCCCTATGCAACTCTTCTGCGTGTGTTTTAATTTCCCAATCAGCGTTCTTCTAATTAAAAATGCCTTAATAACAACAGCGCCATGACAGTGAAGAAAAGTTTGTTTTGGCTTGCGCTTTTTACATATTTGAGCTGTCGCAAAGTTTGTTGCAGGAAGAGGATAGGTTGGTATTTGGGTTAGCATTTAAATCTCCCTTATTCCGGTAATTTATTGCGTATTGTTGCTGTGAAGGTGTGTAGCATGGATACCGTGGATAAGTTAAAGGGCTTCCGACGTCTTGTGAACCCACTGCGTTCATAGTGTCGAAATTAAGCAAAAATGGCCGAACGAAACGGGTGCGGCCATTTAAAATTGTGCCATTTTAGATTAGTACGTATAACTGTAGTAGGTGTGTGTGTATAAGTGTTGTAGGTGTGCTTTAAACGTTAAATTTAAAGTCATGCTTTTGTCATAACGAGGAATTGCTGAACTTTTTAATACAAGTTAGGGTAGGATGACATCGTGAACGTATAGTACGGAAACTAGCGTTCACATATGTTATTTTTTTTCGCAGCTGATCTGCATCAGCTGGCCTGGCGCTTTAAAAAGAATTGGCAAAATTATTCAGTAGTCCTACGTATTTAACACTGAGTAGGCCTATTGACATTCGAGTAATAATTCGACTCATAATTGTGTACGTTTGTGTACGTTTATAATTTTTTAATTTTTAGAAGAGTTGCATGTAGGTTTGTGACGGCAAGTTCTCATTTTTACTATAGGTGTAAAATGGTGCAATATGTTTCATTAACTTTTTGATATTTTTTTTATTACCAGAGGAATATTCAACTGTCATTTATTCTTGTATGTGTATTACATAAGTGTGTATAGATTTACCAAATTTATTTTGAGCTTTAATGGATAGTAATTTGTCATTGCAAGTTTTTCTTTTAAAATATTGTTAAGCATGTGATTTGAGTGGATAGATTCATGGAAGTATTTTACTGCATAAAAATACTTGAGTAAAATTTTATTATTCCCGTGTAGCCACATGCTGCTTGTACATATTTTATGGTGTATTTAATTACTTTACTCTTTGAGTTGTATAGCTCTAAGGTATTTATGACATTCTTCAGTAGAGCTTTAAATTACTTTTAGAATAAAAAGAAGAACCAGCATAAAAATTGTGCCTTACATTTATTACATTGCAATATATTACATATATGGAATAAACTCAATGTACGTCTATACACGGTTTCTCTGTATTCTACGAGCAAGATTCTCGGCAAATTGTCCCATTGGAAATATGGCATATTAAATTATGCACAAAACTGCCTACAATGCAATGATTTGCACTCCAGCTGCTGTATAAGACATTAACTTTAATTACAAGACTTTAAAACAATGATTAGACATTAATAATTATTTAGACATTAATAATGGTTTAGACATTAATAATGGTTTAGACATTAATAATGGTTTCGACATTAATGATGGTTTAGACATTAATAATGGTTTTGACATTAATGATGGTTTAGACATTAATGATGGTTTAGACATTAATAATTGTGTAGACATTAATGATGGTTTAGACATTAATGATGGTTTAGACATT